>BQNB010090389.1:0-27157 GCA_026074375.1 Tanacetum coccineum | reverse complement strand
GAAGGTTTATAAAACTCTTTCTAAAATCTGCTTAAAAGTTTTTAAAACCTAGATCCTAAAATGGACATTATAAGTAATGAACCCGAGCTTGTAGATAAAAAGGGAGGCAACTATTCTGTTGTTGCTCCTCGTCTAGAGCCTAGAAAATTCAACAAATGGAAAAAGAGTATGCTTTGCTATTTGATGGGAATGGAACCCTACTACATTCAATGTATTAAGGATGGTCCATTCAAACCAAAAATATGGCTGAAGGTACTGATAAACCTGAGGCACAATGGACCCCAGATGAGAGGAGGGTGGTCAATCAAGACCAATGCCTTAAAAGATTCATTATATCATGCCTACTAGATGATATAATAGAGTTAGTCATTAGCTAGTTTTGAATGGTAATCCGGGGTCGTTCACTAAGATTTGAGTGTTTTCGATTGTGAGGAAGTATAATGGTTGTCACGTCCATAATACCATATAAGTAACAACTAACATAAAAATGATGATTATCCGAATTCAACAAGTACGAAATCAATATAATAAGAACTACTTGTTTGGAACTAGTATTCATATCAATGAAGTGTTAGATATTGCTGACACTCAAATTATACATATTTCTATATGCGTTATCTACGTTTTTTATTATATTTATTGGTTAATTATAAGAACTTTTGATACTTAATCGAGTATATTTGCTATTGTAGGTTCATATGATGTGTTGTGGAAGAAAACAAAATAATACACGGAGATTTGAAGCTTAAACGAAGAAGTAAACTCAAACTCAGAGCTTCCCGACACATGTTCACCGTTTTGGTCATAACTCGGTCATACGAACTCCGTTTGACGCGATTTTGGCGGCCACGAGAAGAGAATTCAATTATCTAAAACTTTCAAAAAGGCCAAGTGCTGAAATTGCTCCAAGTACGCCGCACTTCTAAAAATGTACGGCGCGCTTTTCATCGAATTTAAAAGAATTAAAGGCAATTAAATGCTAAGTGCATTAACACCCGATGTGCGGCACACAAATAAGTTTGTACGCCGCACTTTGGCTCCTGAAAAGCCTATAAATACCCTCCTTGGCTCCCTCATTTCATACACTCTCACCCTCAAACCCCCAATTCGTTTAGAACACTTAGAATATGTGTTTTTGGTGATCTTGTCTTGACAAACCAAGGAACCAAACACCCCTTCAAACCACCATCACCACCATCGACTACCACCACTCTCCACCATCAATTTTTAGATTTTAATCCATCCAAGGAAGTAATAGTTAAGTGTAATTCGAATCTATAAGCGATTGTGATAGAATTGTTCATAGTTTCTGGGTTTTACTTTGAATATAATAAAGTGTTCTTGAGAAATTCTTGTGAAATCACCATCATTTGCTCTTGAAATTTGGTATAATCTTGTTTATCCTTTTAATATGATTATTATTGAATTGTTTGAGTTCATAATGTATTTTGTTACTTCTTTGATCATGGAGTAGCCATCTTGTGTTTGTTTGGGCAATATGTGATCTTGGATATGGAGCGTTTGGATATGTGTTTATTGAAATGGTTAAACATGATTTTCTAAGTGTAAAGGCCGAAAGGATTTGTTGTTATTAATCGATATAATCACTCGTTATATTTATAAGCCGAAAGGATTTGTAACTTGTGATATCTCTATTTTCTAAAGTTATAAACACTATCATAAACACTTCATTGTCTTAGTGATCGTTGCCTAAACAAACATACTTTAATCATTTACTTGAATCATCATTTAATTTGATATATGCATCATTTGGTTAATTTGATACGTGACAATCATCTTAGCCTTAGCACCTTAAATACAAACTATGAAAACTTCAATTCCTGTGGAATGACCTAGACTTACCTAAAGCTATACTATACACGAACGGGTATACTTCCTGAGTGTTGTGTTTTTAGTAAAATCGATATTTCTAGTATTATAAATTTAAAGCTTGTAGAAAACACACATCAAGTTTTTGGCGCCGTTGCCGGGGAATTATTTAAGTTGTTATAGTTTGTTACTTATTTCTGATGCTATTTTGTTTCACAATTTTTTTTTCAAACTTGTCGTACCGTTTTCTGGCAAACGGAACCCAAAAATCGTTTTTTCTTTAGGAAGTACGCCGCACATCCTATTTGTGCGTCAGATTTCCTGAAAACCCAGGAAGTATCGCACTGTAACACAAGTACGGCCACACATTCTGCAAGATTTTTTTCAACAAACATAATCTTATTTCAAAAAAAAACAAAACCAAAACCCCCAATCTGCTAGTCTTAAGTTCTATAATCATTTGGAATTGTATTTTATCTGATTATATGCCTTGTGTATTTGTAATTATCTAGTTTATCATAATATTCAGAAAAAAAACACAAAATTTCCAAAAAAAGTCAGGGCACTTTTCCTAAGTACGCCGCACTTTATCTATCTAAAAAAATTATCTATTTATCCTTATTTTCTATATATATATATATATATATATATATATATATATATATATATATATATAATAAAAACTAAAATATATCTAATATATATAAAAATCTATAAAAATATATGAAAATAATTTACTTTATTTTGAATGTTATCCTATTAGTCTTAATTATATATATATAAATGTCTTTTTAGAAAATACTTAACGTATGTATAAATCCAATATCTTTTGGAAAACAACTAGTAAGTCTAATATATAGATTTAATAAAAGTTTAAAAACAAGGACTTATAAGATTAAAACTACCCAGAAAGAAGTCATCGAGATCGAATCATTCAAATCTTCAACTCAACATTCCTCCGTTAATGAATTTGTTATCATAAATATACATGAATAAAATGTCGAAACAAAACAAATAATCCTCGATCCTGATAATCAACCTATGTGAGAAAGTGCTAAGACTGTTGCACCGACTCCTAATTCTGCCATTATTCAACTCGATGTTGATGACAACTTTGTTATCAACAATACTCACTTAAATATGATTCGGGAAAGTAAATTCGATAGTTATCTGTGGGCCGATCCGCATGACCATATCCGCGAATTTCTCGCAATCTGCGACATGTTTAAATACGATGAAACTCAAAGCGACATGTTTAACGGGCATGTTTATGTGTCTAGTACAAGCATATGGTAGCGACTTAGATTATGTATGTGCAATTGAGTGACTTCACAAATATAAAACCCTATCTGAGTGACTCGTGTGAATTCAAAAATAAACATTTTCCTTATGTGAGGTGCTCTATTATATGTCAATGCTTGAAAAGTTATAAAACTGGTAAACACTTGTTAATGCTAAAATGATTTTTTTCTCCAAGTCACGATAAATGATTTTGTTTTTTCACTTTAATTGCTTGAGGGCAAGCAATAGCTAAGTGTGGAGGGATTTGATAACGCCTAAATTATACATGTTTTCGGCGACGTTATTTGTATTTATTTGATCATTTCTCGTGAACTTTCGGTACTTAATCAAGTATATTTGCTACTATATGTTCTAGGTACGTGTCGTGGAAGAATACGGAAGAATACATGAAGAATTGAAGCTTAAACGAAGAAATGACTCAAGTTAATGATCTCCCGACACCTGTTCACTATTTTAGCCATAACTCGGTCATACGAACTCCGTTTGACGCGATTCTGGCAGCCAAGCGAAGAGAATTCAAATATCTACAACCATGAAAAAGGCCAAGTGCTGAAAGTGAGAAAAGTGCGGCGCACTTTTGAGTCTGTGAGAAAATTAAAGGCAATTAAATGCTAAGTGCATTAACACCCGATGTGCGGCGCACAAATAAGTTTGTGCGGTGCACTTTGGCCCCTGAAGAGCCTATAAATACCCTCATTGGCTCCCTCATTTCATATATTCTCACACACAAACCTCCAACTCGTGTGTATTACTTAGGATAGGTGTTTTTGGTGATAAAGGCTTGAAAAACCTTTGATCCAAACCACCATTGATAACACCATCATCACCACCATTAGAATCAAATTTAGAGGTGTTCTTGAAGGAATTTGGATGGTTTTGCTTGATGTTCATTAACAAACCCAGATTTTGATCCATCAAAGAAGCATAATTGAAGTGTTATTTTGAATCTATAAGCAATTGTGACAGAATTGTTCATAGTTTCTGGGTTTTGCTTTGAATATAATAAAGTGTTCTTGAGAAATTCTTGTGAAATCACCATCATTTGCTCTTGGAATTTGGTATAATCTTGTTTATCCTTTGAATATGATTATTATTGAATTGTTTGAGTTCATAATGTGTTTTGTTACTTCTTTGATCATGGAGTAGTCATCTTGTGTTTGTTTGGGCAATATGTGATCTTGGATATGGAGCGTTTGGATATGTGTTTATTGAAATGGTTAAACATGATTTTCTAAGTGTAAAGGCCGAAAGGATACTTATAAACTTATGTTTTATCATTCCACTTATTATATTGGTTATAATAACTTATAAAGGCCGAAAGGATTTGTTGTTATTAATCGATATAATCACTCGTTATATTTATAAGCCGAAAGGATTTGTAACTTGTGATATCTCTATTTTCTAAACTTATAAACACTATCCTAAACACTTCATTGTCTTAGTGATCATTGCCTAAACAAACATACCTTAATCATTTACTTGAATCATCCTTTAATCCGATATATGCATGATTTGGTTAATTTGATACGTGACAATCATCTTAGCCTTAGCACCTTAATTACAAACTGTGAAAACTTCAATTCCTATGGAACGACATAAACTTACCTAAAGCTATACTATACACGAACGGGTATACTTCCCGAGTGTTGTGTTTTTAGTAAAAATCGGTATTTCTGGTATTATAAATTTAAAGCTTGTAAAACACACATCAAACCTCAATAAAATGCTCCAGCGTTGCAAAGATGCTCATCTTGTCCTTAATTAGGAAAAATATCACTTCATGGTCAAAGAAGGAATTGTTCTTGGACACAAGGTGTCTGGCGCAGGACTTGAAATCAACAAAGCAAAGATCGACGTAATCGCAAAACTTCCACCCCTACTAATATCAAAGGTATTAGAAGCTTTTTAGGACATGCCGGTTTTTACCGAAGGTTCATAAAAGATTTCTCGAAAATTACCCGACCTCTAACTAAGCTGCTTGAAAAAGATACTCTGTTCGAATTCAATGATGAATGTCAAAAAGCGTTCGAGTTATTAAAAGCAAATCTCACAAGTTCTCCTGTGATCATAAGCCCAAACTAGAGACTTCCGTTTGAACTTATGTGTGACGAAAGTGATTTCGCAGTTGAAGCCGTCTTAGGTCAAAAAGATGGTAAAAACTTTCACCCAATCTACTTAGCAAGCAAAACTCTTAATTCAGCTCAACAAAATACACCGTAACCGAAAAAGAACATATGGCTATAGTTTTTGCATTCAACAAATTTAAATCCTATCATATTCTATCAAAAACTATTGTTCACACTGATCATTCATCTCTTAAACATTTGTTCAAAAAGCAAGACGCAAAACCCCATCTTATTCGTTGGATATTACTTCTATAAGAATTTGACATATAAATCAAGGATAGAAAAGATACAGAAAATGTCACAACCGACCACTTGTCTCGAATTGAAAATGACGAAATAAGCGATGACAGTGAAGTCGATGATAACTTTCCTAGAGAAAACCTTATGGAAATTAACACCAAAGATGAACAATGGTTCGCAGACTTTGTAAATTATTTTGGTAGCTGATATTATACCAAAAGGAATGACTTGCCAACAAAAGAACAAATTATTCTCTGACCTCAAAAACTACTTTTGGGAAGAACCCTACCTTTTCAAAGTATGTTCTGATGGTATGATCAGACGCTGTATATCTGGACCCGAAACCCAAACAATTTTAGATCAATGTCACCACGGACCAACCGGTGGACATTATGGACTAAACGTAACCGCTAAAAAGGTCCTAGATTCAGGATTTTACTGGACGACAATCATAAAAGTTGTTCATACTCTAGTTCACCTTTGCGAAGCATGCCAAAAGACGAGAAATATATCGAAACGGAGCTGAATATACGGCCTGAACAACATCAATAGTGAATTTTTTTTGATGAGGTGGGGTATTGACTTTATGGGACCGTTTCCAAAATCGCATAAGTTTGAATACATTCTTATTGCTGTTGATTACGTATCTAAATGGGCCGAAGCTCAAGCTTTACCAACCAATGATGCCCGAGTGGTTATCACTTTCTTAAAAAAACTATTTTGCCGTTTCGGAATGCCCAAATCTCTAATCGGCGACCGAGGTACTCACTTCTGCAACAAAATAATGGAAAGGACCATGAAAAGATATGGAGTTAAGCACCATTTCTCTACATCTTATCATCCTCAAACTAGTGGTCAAGTTAAGAATACGAACAGAGCCCTTAAAAGAATTCTTGAAAAGACTGTTAAAGACAATCCCGCTGTTTGGTCAAGAAAACTTGATGACGCTATGTGGGCTTTTCGCACTGCTTATAAAACACCTACCGGTACCACACCCTACAAACTCATATATGGAAAAAACTTCCACTTACCATTTGAAATTGAACACCGTACATACTGGGCCCTGAAGAATTGTAATCCAAATCTCATCACCGCTGGTGAGAAAATAATGTTTCAGTTACACGATTTAGACGGACTTAGACATCAAGCCTATGAAAACTCTCGTCTATACAAA
This sequence comes from Tanacetum coccineum, assembly GCA_026074375.1. Taxonomy (NCBI): domain Eukaryota; kingdom Viridiplantae; phylum Streptophyta; class Magnoliopsida; order Asterales; family Asteraceae; genus Tanacetum; species Tanacetum coccineum. Next base: position 20,485 of record BQNB010090389.1, on the reverse strand, counting down.
GCAAGAACCAAAGTCTGGCACGATAGAAAACTAAGAATGAGAAAAGAATTAAAACATGAAAAGAAGGTTCTGCTTTTTCACTCAAAGTATAAATTCAAATAGCCGAAACTCAGATCTCGTTGGCTAGGACCATATGTAGTAAAACATCAGTATCCATCAGGATATGTTGAACTCTATGGAAAAGATGGAAAAATATTCATTGTTAATGGCCATCGACTCAAACTATATCATGAAGAAGAAGATTATAATGACCAAAGGGAAGCAGTCACTCCATTCTTTCTGAAAGAATGAACTCCAGAAGCAGGAGTCTAGCTAACGACTCTCTTAAAAAATTAAGTGCTTCTCAGGAGGCAACCCGTACTTTACTTAAGTGTGGAGGAGTCCCTCCTCCATTCTTTCATTCATATCTTTTATTTATTTATTTTCTAATAATAATAAAAAAACAACAAAAATATTTTCTTTTTTGTGTGCTTTTGTGTGTTTACTTTTATGCAGGTAATATAGCTTAAGGATTTAGAAAATTAAGAAGTATGCTCAAGGATAGCTCTCTCGCAGCTATACATTTCTCTATGACCCGGGAAGTACCATTTTCCCTTAATTTTCCCTATTTTATCTCTATTATCAGTTATCACATTGAGGGCAATGTTCAACTTAAGTGTGGAGGAGAGCCAAATAGCAAAAATTAATCACATCCCTCTATATTTGCCCTGCCAAAATTTTTACCAACTGATACTTTCAACAAAAATCTTAATACATATATACTTTCAAAATTAAAAAATGCTCTTAGTAAGGCAAATCCAAACGGATTGACACTATAGCTAGCACAACCCAGTCCACTAAATTGTGAGAATTATAAAGCCTTTAGAATATTTGGGTACCCAAGATAATTGATGCCTTTATCTTGTTCGAGTTGAGGAGTAAGCAATCATGTGTATCTATTCCATCGTTATGGATGTGTAAATGTGGTTTTGTGGCCTTTTCTAGAGCATTGGTATTGGTTGATAATTATATTTGAGTGAGCCGGTAATTTAAAAGCTCCAGAACTTGTGCTTGATCATCATTTACTAGACCGAAGCCTGATTAATCATATGTTATGAATCCCTCAAGTCCCTGTTTTTGCAAGCACTCCCTTTAGTGCTAAGTTGCTGAAATACCTAAGCAAAAAAGTCAATATTGAAAGATGAAGTTTTGTGCCAAGTCTTAGTTATTATATATAAAAAAAGTTATATATAATAGTTTAAAGAAATAAAAGTTTAAGTTTCGGCACATGAAGATTAGTATATGCTCCCTCATCAGTATCAAGTTCCGCCCTTCGGCCAGGTTTATGTGTCAAGTACAAGCCTATGGTAGCTATTTAGATTATGTCTGTGCAAATTGAGTATTTTCACAATATATATATAAAACCCTATCTGAGTGAATTGAGTAAATTCTAAATCAAACATATTTCCCTATGTGAGGTGCTTAGTTATATGTCAATGCCTAAAAAGTTATCTAAACTTGTAAATACTTGTAAAATCCAAATTTTCTCCACGTCACGATAAATGATTTTATTGTCGCTTTGATTGCTTGAGGGCAAGCAACAGCTAAGTGTGAAGGGATTTGATAACGCCCAAATTATACATGTTTTCGGTGGCGTTATTTGTTTATATTTTATCATTTCTTGTGAACTTTCGATACTTAATAGCTTGAATTGCTTGTAGGTTCACTTAAAGATATCTCGAGGTCAAACACAACAAAGATCACGTACTTATACGCTAAGGAACACAACATACAAGAAAATATAAAGAATCAAGCCTAAAAGTGCAAATGTGCGCCGCACTTACCAATTGTGCGCCGCACTTATCCTCAAGTCAAAGGAATTAAAAGACAGTCAAAAAATGCATTATCTTTATAAGTACGTCTCACAAAGTATTTTGTGCGCCGCACTTCTCCAATAAACATTTAATTCCCTTTGCATTTAATCACCAAGTACGCCGCACATTTTACTTTGTGTGCCGCACTTCGACCCTCACTCAGCCTATAAATAGAGGACAAATTTCAATCCTTTTCATTCATCTCTTCATCTATTCTTCAACTAATACACACAATTATCCCCCTTATGAAGTCTTAAACACTTTCCAATCATTCTCCAAGTATAAACACCATATCCTTTAAAGAATCAAGATCAAATCACCAAGAACGACGAAGAACACCATACTAGTTTAGTAAAATAATGAATTTTGTTATTGAATCAAGTTATGTTATGAACTCCTTAGCCATAAGAGGTTAGATCTCTCATGAATACTCGGTGATGTTATGATAGTGAATAAGTGTTTGGTATGATCATGATCTCTTTAATCTCAAGCTTATGTTGCGACCCTCTTATGTCTTATCTTGTCGGTTTTGCTTATCAATCTTAGATTATATAATCATATCGGTATAGGTCGAAAGACCCGTTACGATCTATGTGGTTTTAAAGATTTGTCTATGATCTTTATCGTCTGTGTCGAGAAATCCACTTTCGTAAACTGATAAACAAAATAAGCTTTGATATAATAAGTTAGTGTACTATTTGAGTGACACACTTGGTTTAGTCAACTAAATATAAGTCTTGAGTTAATCAAGTTAATTTGTGAAAACGTATTCTGATGAGAAATCCTTTTTTATAAACTAAGGTTCAATTTTCAAGGTCTTAATCATTTCCAACACTTATGAATAATATTCAACTATCCGAGTAGTCATCTTTATTATCACTGGTAAAACAAAAGTTATTTTCAAAATTGTTAAAGTCTCTTTTTTCTGATTATTTGATACTACTCAAATCCCTGTAGACGACCTGGTCTTACCTAAAAATATTATACTACATACGTGGGTTATACTTTTACCCGTGTGTTTCCCTATAATAAAAATTGGTATTTTCAGTCATTATAAATTTAAAGCTTTTGAAACACATCAAAAATCTTGAGGTTTGTGCAAAACACATTTTCTTGAGGTTTGTGCATAATCTTGCGGTTTGTGCATAATCTTGCGGTTTGTGCAGAATCTTGCAGTTTATGCAGTTCTTGCGGTTTGTGCACATTCACTTCTTGCGGTTTGTGTAAAGAGCATTCCTGCGGTTTGTGTCAATTTGCATAAAAACAATCCATTATTAATCAAGAACTTCTAATTTCCATTGGACTTAATAGACAATTAATTCTACAACTACAAACCACAACAATCAATCATACTTTCACGGTTTCTTCTTGGTTTAGTAAATATTTTCACGGTTTCTTCTTGATTTAGTAAAATCCCGCGAAATACTCACGTGTTTTCTCGGTTTAATCAAGACTTGTAAAATCCCGTGAACTAGATTTCCATCACAACAACAATCACTTTACCTACTTAAGATCCTTGCATATCATTTCACATCACTTTTGCAATGTCGACTCAACAAGACATCAATGCTATTAGAGCACAATGACTTGCAAACACACATGATCCTTTGGCATTAATGGCAAACACTCAGACACCGTTTCACCCAGATCAATCATCACTCATTACCTACTTACAACATCCACAACCCAACAACAACTTTGTCCTACAACCTTCATTCAACACGAACTACATGCAACAACCAATGCAAAATCCTAAAGATATCTCAGATCCCACAACTGCAATAGACATGGCACTTGTACTCATGGCTAAGGCATTTACTCTAAATGATACCACTCCAACAAACAACAACCAAAGAAGATCATCAAACCCTAGCAACATGCAGATTGCACAACCGAGTATGATTATGTATCAAGACAGATAGATGCTAATGGTTGAAGATAATGTTGGGAACCAGTTTAGACCCAATGCAGTGCAGAATGTCAAGAATCATGTTGTTCTAAATGCAGTTCAGAATTCAGGTGTACCATATGTTGGAAATCAGAATGGGATTAGTGTTGATCCAGGGATTGCAAATTAGTATGGGATTGGAAATGTTGTAACAGCACGGGCTGAGGGTATTGGTAATGGTATAAATGGAAATCAAATAAGGTGTTACAACTGTCAAGGAGTATATCATTATGCTAGGAACTACATAGTAAAACCAAGGAAAAGGGATGTTGCTTATCTTGAAACACGGCTATAGATTGCTCAAAAGGAAGATGCATGGATCTAACTCAGTTCTGAGGAATTTGATTTCATGGCTGCTGCAGGTGCATATGATGAGAATAAAGGAAGGTAACTGAGGAACTTCGCTTTTAGGATAATCTTGCAAGCAAGCATAAAAATCGTGGTACCAGATTGATCGCTATCATCTTGATCTCTCAACAGTTGGTAGATGAGTTCGTAGATGAAGGTGTTCCTGCGGATGAACCCAGGTTTGAAGATGAAGAGGCTGATATTATACAAAAGGTTATGGAAGAGAGCATAAAGGATGCTTACCCAGCACCTCGGGGTCCACTTCCATAGGTGGTGATCAGAGAACCCAAACCTGGAAAATATGAACCACTTACAGAGGTACAGGGAAAGGGGAAAGAGAAAGTCGGTGAGGAACAAGCTGCTCAGGTTCTACTCAACCTTCAGACTACAAAGAAGAACCCTGCTGAACAGTTCATCTTTCAGAGACGCACTCCCGCACCTATTATACCCTCGAGCCATGAAGAATCCTCTTCCCTGTATGTCGAACTGGGTCTAACTGATAGCGAAACGGAATCTGATAATGAGGCATCTCGTGAAGGCCAGGCTGGATCAGACCCTGGTAAACTAGTCGAAGGCCAGGCTGGATCAGACCCTGGTGTTGCTGCGGATTCTCGAATTCAACCAAGTCATGTTGTTCATGCTGGACCAAACCTTGAACACATGAATCTTGAGATCTCTGATACTTCACCTCAACCAAACCCAAAGCAAATGGATGAAGGATTCACTATCATGGCTTATCCAAATGTTCAGGAGAACCTTAAAATCCCAATTGAAGGTGAAGTGAGACTTGAGGAACCTGCAAGCTCAGTTGGAACCCTGTCTTCTATGCAAAACCTCGACAAGGAACTTAGCTTCACCAATCAGTTCCTTGCAGAGAAGTCACAGGAAGACAAACCTGAAAAGATCAACACTGAAGTGGAAGTTCAATTTATGGTCACGATTCCCATACATCAGGACACGTCGTCAGTTCCTTTAATGACCTCCCCGATTATTGATCTCACCGTCTCTCAACCAGCCTCCACAACGGTTCAAGCCTCACTACCAATACCACCTGCAACAACAGCAATAACAACAACAACAACTTTTCCATCACCTCCACCTCAACCACAACAAAGAGTCTCAAACTCGATCATAATTAAGCTGATTGGTGAGTTGGAACGATGTATAGCGGATCTAGTGGATGAAAATCAAACCCTGGAGGAAAGGTTAGACAAGCAAGGGAACAGGATCCACCAATTGGAGACTCAAGACTTGTCTAGAATGATCAGAGAGCAGACAGTGGAATATATAGACAAGCAAGAAATTGACCAAAAAATTAAAGACACGGTGAAAGAGGATATTACCGCATCAGTTCAGTATGCAATGAAAGCACCTCTTCGTGCTCGCTTCAAGGATCTCCCTACTTCTAACATAAAGGAGATTTTGCTTTAAAGCATGCTTGAGGAGAATTATGATAAGGGCCACGAGGATCACCGGATAGCCTGTGAAGCATTACAAACATCTATCCTTCGTGATGAAAGTAAGTAATTTGATGTTGACAAGTCTGACGAGCGTAAAAAGATGAAGAGTAAGCAGGATTCACCGAAAACCCCACCTGGGTCACCTCCTCCACCACCACCTCCTTCACCATCGTCTGGTGCATCTGGTGTAGCACCTCGGGAAAAATTTAGAACATCTCATTATTTTACGTAAAAGTACGCAAGCAATTGCTAATTGTCGTTACTCTTCCAATAAAAGTCATTCTTCGAACGACATACAACATTTTGTACTAGTTAAGAGTCATAATAACGCGCATAAATCATCATTTTAATTACGGATCAAAAAGGGGTACTTTAGAGATCGCGTAACAATGAAAATCATATTTTTCACGCAGTACGAAACAAAATCGCACGACTATATTATTTTGTGAACCCGTTCATACTTTAATAAGTAATATATAAATGAGTCGATATATAGACTTTACTAAATAAATAATATGACTTGACGTTACATCTCCCCAAGACTCAAATGTGCAAAATGCTATCTAAGTTAATCATAGAAAGGAATTCAAAATAAATGAGCTAACACCATTATTTCATTCTTACACCTAATGTCCTATACCTTTTGAGACTATCCACCTGTTACGTCTCATTTCAATATCATTTCAATTTCAACAAATAGTATCTATCCTCTAACAGTATTATAAAAAGGGTAATCATAACCACATAGTATCATACACCAATAGTAGGTGTAAATAATGTCACTCACATGCATGATCTCAGGGAACTAGTAATCACCTTGTGTATAAAAAAGGCACCATGCACGAACCAATTTATCTCAACTCAAATTTGTAAAACGAGAATTAAAACAACACGGCTCGAGTGAAGAATTTTCGTTAGGAAGTAAGAACTAAGGGACGACGGGTTACTAAGGGTGGAAACCAAGAACGATTCGAGTTTCTCTCGTCACCACCATCTCCTCTCGTCATCTATCGAGCTTGGACCTCAGTAAGTAACTCTCGTGGCTTAACGCATAACTTCATTATGCCATTCACATTTATAAGCATGCACTCGATCCCAAAAACCAAGGCACGTCTAGCTTTGCTAGACGAGGACACCAGTCTTGTACAATATGTACACAACCACATGGTACAAACCATGCATGATTTATGTATTCACACGCATGTAAAGGCTAGAATCATGTTATGCATGAAATGAACGAAATATAGTAACCTTAATAAACAACACATCACGCGTAAAAGACTAGTAACAAGACAAGAAATTTGGTAAAAACCCAAAGCATGTCGTGACCAAATGGGTTGGCTCGATAGGGATAACTAGACATTAGGGTTACGCATGAAAGGTTATGGAAACTCTTATATCGTGACCATGACTCATAGCATGAACGTGATCCAGCAACCCAAAACAACCCACACCGACCTTGTTGTTTCGCTATAAGTGCTTCTCAGACGCTGTTAACAACAAACGACTCATGCTCGTTGGTCCATACCCATACCTTGTAAACCTTTGACACGAATAGCACATGAGACGTACCTCTAAGTCGTGAAAGGATACCACCTTATCATGGTTGTTGCGTTGCGTTTCGTTGCAAGGAAACGTGGCTATACAGCCACTGTTGCGTCTGATTAAATGCATGAAGTTCGTCCTTGTGCCTCGACCTTCATCAACCTCGTAACTAACCTATAATCTAGACCCACGCAAGAGTGTTGTGATGACCCAACTAGTAGTGCTTAGGAGTGTGTAGAGAGTGAGAAGAAACCGAAACAATGAGTTTTACAACCCACCGTTGATGCGTCTGTTGGGCAGCAAAAGAGAAACAAAAAAAGAAGTAAACCATGTACTATATATATATATATATATATAATAACCCATGTAGTGAATAAGAAAACCTGGAAAGAAATCATTAAGTGTGCGTGTGGTACAAAGGGAAGACGCCACAAATAGTGGCTGTTAACCCCCCTGCTGTGTTCGACAAGAATCAGAAAAAGAGAAAGGAAAAACAAGAACCATATGGGTGCTATTATAATAAGGATATACATGTGATAATTTAGCAACTTGCATGAGATTAATGTGTATACTTTAGATTTAAAAGGAGCGTGGAACATGCATGTGGTTCGGACTTCAGGTAGTCAAATCCGAATGGGTTGGGCAAATGATTTAACGAGCTAAATGATTATTTCGATGATTAGAAAATTTTAATTAACATTTTTTTTTGATTTAGAAATGGGTGACAACGAAATCAAAGTTTTATTAGAGTAAATAAATTTAACACAATTTATAAAAAACGTATTTTTAAAAAGTCTATTAGGTTTAAATATGGGAAGTTGTGAGAATAAAAGAATGTAAAGTGTAAAAGTTATATATGTGGAAAATCAAAGGATTAAAAAAATATATTTTAATAAGAAACTCAAACGAGTTGAGCGAACCGTGATATATAAATTCAATAATTACACTAAGTAGTCAACGACAACGATATAAATAAATAAGCGCGATGAGAAAATATATGTACTTAATAACTTACAAATAATGTTTATATTTTCTTAATTATAAATCACATGGGCTTGTAAATATAAATTGCGACGCGGAATAGTATAAATTCTTATATAGGTACTAATAGTTTTAAAGCCATCCCTAGAGCCAACGGTTTAATTAACACTTTGGAAACGTAAGACGTTAACTCCTAAACAACAATACCCTTTTGACCAATTGCATAATTTACTGCATACATTAATTTTAGATTGTAAACTCAGTAATTGTTATAATTACTTAGGTGTTTGACTAAGTCGTTATTTGGCGTACCTTAATTCCTTTCCAATCTCCAACGATTAACCGTCAGGGTGAGTTTTCATAGCCCCCACTTTACTGCTTTAAATCATCTTTTGGGGTGAGAACATTGCTTATTTTTAACAGTTGAACACAAGTATATTTACTGATTTACTATTGGGTCTAAGTCCCTATTCAACCCAATATGCTATATTGCCCAATTTATCATGAACTGTCAATTTCTTGATCGGATGACCGGTTGAGGGAGCGCGAATGTTATGGATAGATCTATCGGGATTGACAATCCCTGTTTGTCTTGGACTAACATTAGTCAAGAAAACACAGTTTCATTTGAGTGAGATACGGATGTTGCTGGTTGAACATCTGCATGGGCTTATCTATGATGATATATGTTAACGCTTCGGTGTCATGAGCTTAGACAATAGTAAATACTTTTCATTGTGATATATAGGATTGCTATATTTCATACCCTGGTTATAAATCTTGTGGTTCATCACTATTATCAAAAAACAAAACCTATGAACTCACCAACTTTATGTTAACACTTTAGCAATGTTTTTCTCAGGTGTCCTGTGTTACGGGATATATATGGAGTCTGCATTGGTATAATGGCATGTAGAGGTCTATCTCTCGTATCAAGTCCTCTTCATGCCATGAAGTCACAATCCCAAATCTAGTCTTCCGCTGCAGAGAATTTGGGGGTGTGACAGATTGGTATCAGAGCCCTTGGTTATAGAGAACTAGGTTGCATTAGTAACTCTAGACTATAACTGGCTCGTAAGGACATATCAGAATAGCATACGCACTATATATTACTATTCACTTCCTAAGTCAACAACTATTTGACATGATATCATTAAATAACTAAATCGCCACTTGTCTATCATGAAAAACATGACTAGACATTATCATTTACCGTCTTGGAATAACATATCCTATGGATTACGTACTTATCCTAGCGCAAGGAAACTATCATGACTCTCACCAAATAATTAACCCTATAACCAACATCACACTACGAAGAGTCACATGCACAATATTATGAATTTTGTTGGTTATTATATCCTTACTATATCACTTTATGGGGGTCACCTATATAAACACTTCGGGATACCTTGCTAATCACCCACTCGTTACTTAACAAGGACTCTTTATAGCAACTGCTGTAAAATACCTATACTACTATCCACTATGTCAGTATACCCTTAAAAATATTTCTAAGTATATAAAAACCTACCAAAAGGCATATACCACTTACACCAATAATTGGCGAATGTCTCATCATCGGGAAACGTGAACAACAAACTCATAATGAGACGAAAATGAAAACACGCCCGGTAAAAGTAAGAGACAACAGTCGCAATTAGCAGTCACAAACTATAGAAAGACATAAAAGTCTACCCCAGCCCTGAGCCAAGAATAATATGAACTCTACGGATATGCACCTATTGACCAGAATCCTACCACACTTTCCAGTCACCGGCTTAGGTCTTAACATAAGGATACCACTACTAATAGCGAGTAAATTTCTCAAACAAACAAGAAACATACGAATGCCTAAACCCAACACTCCTCTATATATCCTCGAGGCATAGTATGCATAATCATTCAAAACATGCAATACACCTTACCTCAAAAATTAATAACACTCATAAGTTAATCTTTACTCAGATATGGGATGTAAAAAGAAGAAACCCTATTTTGTCATATGCAGGGCGTATCCAAAAAATGACTCAATTACTTTCCAGCAACATACCTGACAACTCCCCGGAACAAGAAGCTGCCACGGGACACTCCATTCCAAGAAGAATGGATTCGCCAACCTCTCGGGCAACCCAATTACCTGAACCAGAATTAACTTTGACCCTTGCTACAGAGTGTGAACACTCCCAAGAAATAAATAACCACAGTGTTCCTACACTAATATCACAAGAACCTGGACCATCTCGAAAGAGAAGTAGATCACCATCATCGCCATTCTTCCCAGATGCCATTACCTTCTCTGACGGTAAACCAGCATCTGAGACATCAGAACTCAACCCAGAAGATGTGACGGCCAGACTAGAGGACCTAGAAGTAGAGATTGACACTCTTCATGCAGACACCGAAGACAAAGAGCTTCTGATCTCCGAATTGCAGGATTCTCTCGCAGCTGCCGAGAATGAGATCGCAATATTGAAGATAAGGGTAGCTGATGCCGAGGACAGACATGCTGAGGATCATAAACAAATTCAGAAAATTCTAGCCCGCCTAGGCCTATAAGCAAGACAGCGAGACTCGCTATAACAATGTATCCCAGCTTGCAAGGAAACATCTAGGCAGATAAATTAATAAAGACTTGTACTTTGCGTTCATGAAATAATAAATGAAATAACAATTCTGCCCTAAAACGTTCCTGAGTACGTTTTCCCAGTATAGGGGAAACCATATATTTGATAATTTTTGGAATCAAATGACAAGCATCGTAATGCGCCAATGAAATAACAATATCAAAATTACTGCTCAAATACAAAACAAGTATGCTCATTGTTCAACAAACAAAGAATACCATCATGTGCTCAGTAAACGGAGATAGGGAAACTATTTCCAATGAACACTATGAAATTTAAAGGATCATTTCGAAGGACCTACACATTGTGCTTCAAACGAAAAACAGTAACCCTCACCAGATTCAATTCTTTCTTGCACTATTCGACATTTTGTCAGTCCGAAATTCTTTTCATTCACAATCAATGAGCGCCTCTTCAATGAAATACAGAATGCGTTTAAAGGCTTACCAGGTAATAACCTCGAATCATACCAAGATACGAGGTGGGGTACATAGCAATATATGATTATAACAAGAAGGGTGAAACAATAAAATACACCATGCGAAAACCTATTCAATCAGATCCATAATATTTCTGTTCATAATACAACAAAATGCAAAATATAGGAAATACAAAAAAGATGTAAAAGGCTAAAACGACAGATACATCACCGCGTGAGAAGAAACATATCGGGTAGACCAGTAAAATAAGCGATGTGATGATTATGATCATAACGGGAGTGAAAATCTCGATTGGGAATCCCATGAGGATTGGTAATCGACAGTTTCGAGGAAGAGGATGAGAAACGTGAAACTGTGAAGTGGGTGATAAATTAAGATGAGGAGTGATTAAAGTGAAACTTGAAAGATATAGGAAAATGGGGGCGGCGTAGTGGGTAGGAGTTGTGAGGAATACTGATTTAAAATATTTATGATGGACAAGTTATGTCTAGCAAGAGCGATTGCAACCAAACCCTAAACTTTCAACAAAAGTAATTATTTGAAATAACTTGTATGCTGAGATAATGATTTTACGAACACATAGATAATACACGCCAACATATGAAGCGATGTCCACTTAGTAAAACAAACACATAAGGTAAACATAAACTTTCAGAGGACCACATGTATAGTAGAAAGTAGCAAGGAAAGAGTAGACCACAAATTGACATATAATATAACATCATTCATCAGATACTTGGGGGATACGACAATTTATACATACTACGAGTCTCTGTGCCAACTACACCTACAATCACAAACAAATAACTAAAGGAAAAGGGGATGTTAATGTAAACCTAAGGTATACATAGCCTGATCAACTATGTATAAGTTAGGTCGACACAGATATGCTCAATAGTACTCGAAGTAATAGCGAAAGTTTGAGCGCATACATATTTTACTCATTCATCACATCAAAGACAACACTCAAGGAAACTATGAAAGTCTACGATTCATCAAGAATACATCATGAGAATTCAATCATACATAAGCGAAACAAAGTTAAAGATGAAATGTTCGATAGTTCTTTCTGGAGGATTCAGCATAAGATTAAGTAAAACTCTCAAGAACAAAATGGTAAAATGACCCGCTAGCCTACCGGCAAAAGCTACTTCTTCCAGAAAACTTCCACGCCAATCGCCACAATAATGAGTGGCACAATAAGCCCTAGTATTACAATGATGTACTGGTGATCTTTTTCCTGTGGAACACTCGCCAAATAACAACCAACCACCACAACGAACACAACCGCAATCAAGGGAATGAGATACGACATTTTAATTTAAGGACGGATGAGAATTTAAGCAAAGAAACTTATTTTACGTTTTGACAAATTCAAGAAATTGGCAAAGTGTATATATAGGGTAGAGGTAACGGTTCGCCACATTCTAGCTATTGGAGCCCCACTTACCACTTTTGTCCTTTTCTTAACCCATGCTACGAATAAGACGCTTAAATTCAGGGCAAAGGTTTCTGACTTGAAAGGACTGCGACACCTCATAAATTTTTTTATCTTATTTCAAACCCTGAAGGTAAAATCAATCACCGAAAAAGATACAAAAATTGTTAAAATTATTACTTTAGGGAAGAGTTTACAAATTAATAACACTACCCCTAAACCACTTTATAATACTGTAGAGGGACAACAATCTTGTTCGCTTAATTATTCAATACAGAGTTGTCACACAAACACTTTAAAATACTGTGTGGAGACAGTAGTCATAATCACTCAATTGTCCCTTTCAAGATGCATCATGGCAAGGCAACGGTCACGGAGCAAACATTTTTTTGATACTATAGAGATCAAATGCATTCGTTAGAACTTACTAGATTACTAACATAATAACCGTTGAATTGCAAAAGTGGAAATACAAGTACATAGTTTAAGGCAACAATGTTTTATTCAAAGCAGTACAACAACATGGTTACAACAATCCTTAGACCATTAATCCGATGACTCGCAATCTGAGTCGTACCTCACTACCCTAAATTCTAAAAAGAATGCATCATTCTCAGCTTGTTCTTGCCTAATTTTCTCCTCTTGCGCCTTTTTGTTCATGGCCTCTTCTTCCAACATTTCTTTTAGAGCTTCTTCATCCATACGGAGTTGATGTAACTCTTTCTCGGTAAGAGGGAAATCAGTTTGTGATGACGAGCAACCTATACCTCCATGTGTACGGCCGGAGTATTTTTCCTGGAACCAAGCCGACTTAGCATCCATTTGTTTCTCTAGTTGTGCCGCCTTTCCATACATAGAAAGATGCATGTTGCGATCCTTTTCAGAACTTTCTTTTAAAAGAGTGCAAATCAAAGCACGGCTCTCTCGAGAAATGTCGTTGCATTTCTCATAAGCTTTTCTAAGATCATCCCTGACGGCGCCTGAATCTTCAAACTGAAAAGCCAAATTCAAAAGCACATCCTGACGACCCTTATCTTCATTAATTAATCTTTGCACCAAGGCTTCGACTTCGGAATCAGTATGAGGAAGCGCACAGGCCATTTGAAGTATTTTGTAGTAAGGATTTAAGTTTGAAAAATTCGAAAGGAATGAGGTGGTATTTATAAGGCAAAAGGGGAGGAAGGGAAATAATTAAAGGCTCTACTATTTACTCCAACGGATATATTTCCAGCGTTTTGTCGTACTGGCTCATCACAATGACGAGACATTCATTTAAGGATGCGTGAGAACCAGTTTAAGAACAAATACCCTCACTTGTTCGCAAATCTACCAACTCCCACAACGTCTTGATTTCGGGACGAAATCGCATAACATGGGGCGGATGTAGCACCTCGGGAAAAATTTAGAACATCTCATTATTTTACGTAAAAGTATGTATCGCAAGCAATTGCTAATTGTCGTTACTCTTCCAATAAAAGTCATTCTTCGAACGACATACAACATTTTGTACTAGTTAAGAGTCATAATAACGCGCATAAATCATCATTTTAATTACGGATCAAAAAGGGGTACTTTAGAGATCGCGTAACAATGAAAATCATATTTTTCACGCAGTACGAAACAAAATCGCACGACTATATTATTTTGTGAACCCGTTCATACTTCAATAAATAATATATAAATGAGCCGATATATAGACTTTACTAAATAAATAATATGACTTGACGTTACATCTCCCCAAGACTCAAATGTGCAAAATGCTATCTAAGTTAATCATAGAAAGGAATTCAAAATAAATGAGCTAACACCATCATTTCATTCTTACACCTAATGTCCTACACCTTTTGAGACTATTCACCTGTTACGTCTCGTTTCAATATCATTTCAATTTCAACAAATAGTATCTATCCTCTAACAGTATTATAAAAAGGGTAATCATAACCAAATAGTATCATACACCAATAGTAGGTGTAAATAATGTCACTCACATGCATGATCTCAGGGAACTAGTAATCACCTTGCGTATAAATGAGGCACCATGCACGAACCAATTTATCTCAACTCAAATTTGTAAAACGAGAATTAAAACAACACGGCTCGAGTGAAGAATTTTCGTTGGGACGTAAGAACTAAGGGACGACGGGTTACTAAGGGTGGAAACCAAGAACGATTCGAGTTTCTCTCGTCACCACCATCTCCTCTCGTCAACTATCGAGCTTGGACCTCGGTAAGTAACTCTCGTGGCTTAACGCATAACTTCATTATGCCATTCACAATTATAAGCATGCACTCGACCCCAAAAACCAAGGCACGTCTAGCTTTGCTAGACGAGGACACCAGTCTTGTACGATATGTACACAACCACATGGTACAAACCATGCATGATTCATGTATTCACACGCATGTAAAGGCTAGAGTCGTGTCATGCATGAAATGAACGAAACATAGTAACCTTAATAAACAACACATCACGCGTAAAAGACTAGTAACAAGACAAGAAATTTTGTAAAAACCCTAAGCATGCCGTGACCAAATGGGTTGGCTCGATAGGGATAACTAGACATTAGGGTTACGCATGAAAGGTTATAGAAACTCTTATATCGTGACCATGACTCATAGCATGAACGTGATCCAGCAACCCAAAACGACCCACACCAACCTTGTTGTTTCGCTATAAGTGTGTCTCAGACGCTGTTAACAACGAACGACTCGTGCTCGTTGGTCCATACCCATACCTCGTAAACCTTTGACACGAATAGCACATGCGACGTACCGCTAAGTCGTAAAAGGATACCACCTTATCATGGTTGTTGCGTTGCGTTTCGTTGCAAGGAAACGTGGCTATACAGCCACTGTTGCGTCTGCTTAAATGCATGAAGTTCGTCCTTGTGCCTCGACCTTCATCAACCTCGTGACTAACCTATAATCTAGAACCACGCAAGAGTGTTGTAATGACCCAACTAGTAATGCTTAGGAGTGTGTAGAGAGTGAGAAGAAACCGAAATAGTGAGTTTTATAACCCACTGTTGATGCATCTGTTGGGCAGCAAAAAAGAAACAGAAAAAGAAGTAAACCATGTACTATATATATACATATAATAACCCATGTAGTGAATAAGAAAACCTGGAAAGAAATCAATAAGTGTGTGTGTGGTACAAAGGGAAGACGCCACAAACAGTGGCTGTTAACCCCCCTGCTGTGTTTGACAAGAATCAGAAAAAGAGAAAGGAAAAACAAGAACCATGTGGGTGATATTATAATAAGGATATACATGTGATAATTTAGCAACTTGCATGAGATTAATGTGTATACTTTAGATTTAAAAGGAGCGTGGAACATGCATGTGGTTCGGACTTCAGGTAGTCAAATCCGAATGGGTTGGGCAAATGATTTAACGAGCTAAATGATTATTTCGATGATTAGAAAATTTTAATTAACATTTTTTTTATTTAGAAATGGGTGACAACGAAATCAAAGTTTTATTAGAGTAAATAAATTTAACACAGTTTATAAAAACGTATTTTTAAAAGCCTATTAGGTTTAAATATGGGAAGTTATAAGAATAAAAAAATGTAAAGTGTAAAAGTTATATATGTGGAAAATCAAAGGATTAAAAAATATATTTTAATAAGAAACTCAAACGAGTTGAGCGAACCGTGATATATAAATTCAATAATTACACTAAGTAGTCAACGACAACGATATAAATAAATAAGCGCGATGAGAAAATATATGTACTTAATAACTTACGAATAATGTTTATATTTTCTTAATTATAAATCACACGGGCTTATGAATAAAAATTGCGACGCGGATTAGTATAAATTCTTATATAGGTACTAATAGTTTTAAAGCCATCCCTAGAGCCAACGGTTTAATCAACACTTTAAAAACGTAAGACGTTAACTCCTAAACGACAATACCCTTTTGACTAATTGCATAATATACTGCATACATTAATTTTAGATTGTAAACTCAGTAATTGTTATAATTACTTAGGTGTTTGACTGAGTCGCTATTTGGCGTACCTTAATTCCTTTCCAATCTCCAACGATTAACCGTCAAGGTGAGTTTTCATATCCCCCACTTTTCTGTTTTAAATCATCTTTTGGGGTGAGAACATTGCTTATTTTTAACAGTTGAACACAAGTACAATTACTGATTTACTATTGGGTCTAAGTCCCTATTCAACCCAATTTGCTATATTGCCCAATTTATCATAAACTATCAATTTCTTGATCGGATGACAGGTTGAAGGAGCATGAACGTTATGGATAGATCTATTGGGATTGACAATCACTGTTTGTCTTGGACTAACATTAGTCAAGCAAACACAGTTTCATTTGAGTTAGATACGGATGTTGCGGGTTGAACATCTGCACGGGCTTATCTATGATGATATATGTTAACGCTTCGGTGTCATGAGCTTAGACAATAGTAAATACTTTTCATTGTGATATATAGGATTGCTATATTTCATACCATGGTTATAAATCTTGTGGTTCATCACTATTATCAAACAACAAAACCTATGAACTCACCAACTTTATGTTGACACTTTAGCAATGTTTTTCTTAGGTGTCCTGTGTTACAGGATATATATGGAGTCTGCATTGGTATAATGGCATGTAGAGGTCTATCTCTCGTATCAAGTCCTCTTCACGCCATAAAGTCACAAATCCCAATTCTAGTCTTCCGCTGCAGAGAATTTGAGGGTGTGACAGATTGGTATCAGAGCCACTTGGTTATAGAGAACTAGGTTGCATTAATAATTCTTGACTATAACTGGCTCTTAAGGACATATCAAAATAGCATACGCACTATCTATTACTATTTACTTCCTATGTCAACAACTATTTGGCACGATATCATTAAATAACTAAATCGCCACTTGTCTGCCATGAAAAACATGACTACACATTATCATTTACCGTCTTGGAATAACATATCCTATGGATTACGTACTTATCCAAGCGCAAGGAAACTATCATGACTCTCACCAAATAATTAACCCTATAACCAACATCACACTACGAAGAGTCACATACACAATATTATGAATTTTTTCGGTGATTACATCCTTACTATATCACTTTATGGGGGTCACCTACATAAACACTTCGGGATACCTTGCTAATCACCCACTCGTTACTTTACAAGGACTCTTTATAGCAACTGTTGTAAAATACCTATACTACTATCCACTATGTAAGTATACCCTTAAAAAATTTTCCAAGTATATAAAAACCTACCAAAAGGCATGTACCACTTACACCAATAATTGGCGAATGTCTCATCATCGGGAAACGTGAACAACAAACTCATAATGAGACAAAAATGAAAACCCGCCTGGTAAAAGTAAGAGACAACGGTCGCAATTAGCAGTCACAAACTACAGGAAGACATAAAAGTCTACCCCAACAATCAGCCAAGAATAATATGAACTCTACGGATATGCACCTATTGGCCAAAATCCTACCACACTTTCCAGTCACCGGCTTAGGTCTTAACATAAGGATACCACTACTAATTGCGAGTAAATTTCTCAAACAAACAAGAAACATACGAATGCCTAAACCCAACACTCCTCTATATATCCTTGAGAAATAGTATGCATAATCATTCAAAACATGCAATACATCTTACCTCAAAAATTAATAACACTCATAAGTTAATCTTTACTCAGATATGGGATGTAAAAAGAAGAAACCCTATTTTGTCATATGCAGGGCGTATCCGAAAAATGTCTCAATCACTTTCCAGCAACATACCTGACAACTCCCCGAAACAGGAAGCCGCCACGAGACACTCCATTCCAAGAAGAATGGATTCGCCAACCTCTCGGGCAACCCAATTACCTAAACCAGAATTAACTTTGACCCCTGCTACAGGGCGTGAACACTCCCAAGAAATAAATAACCTCAGTGCTCCTGCACTAATATCACAAGCGCCTAGGCCATCTCGAAAGAGAAGCAGATCACCATCATCGCCATTCTTCCCAGATGCCATTACCTTCTCTGACGGTAAACCAGCATCCGAGACATCAGAACTCAACCCAGAAGATGTGACAGCCAGACTAGAGGACCTGGAAGTAGAAGTTGACACTCTTCATGCAGACACCGAAGACAAAGAGCTTCTGATCTCTAAATTGCAGGATTCTCTAGCAGCAGCCGAGAATGAGATCGTAATATTGCAGATAAGGGTAGCTGATACCGAGGACAGACACGCTGAGGATCATGAACAAATTCAGAAAATTCTAGCCCGCCTAGGCCTATAAGCAAAACAGCCAGCCTTGTCATGACATTGTATCCTAGTTTGCAAAGAAACATCTAGGCGGAGAAATTAATAAAGACTTGTACTTTGCTTTCATGAAATAATAAATGAAATAACAATTCTGCCCTAAAATGTTTCTGAGTACATTTACCCAGTATAAGAGAAACCACATAATTGATAAATTTTAGAATCAAATGGCAAGCATCGTAATGCGTCAATGAAATAACACTATCGAAATTTCTGCTCAGTGCAAAACAAGTATGCTCGTTGCCCAACAAATGAAGAGTTCAATCATGTGCCCGAAAAATGGAAATAGAGAAGCTATTTCTGAGGAACACTATAAAACTTGAAGGATCATTTCAAAAGGGCCACACATAGTACTTCAGACAAGACACAGTAACCCCTATACAAAATCAAATTCCTTTCCTCCACTATTTGACATTTTATCAGTCTAATTTTTTTTATTTACAATCAACGCCTTTTCAATGAAATACTAAATGCATCTAAAAGCTCACCAGGTAATGACATCAAATCATACCAAGATGCGAGGTGAGGTACATAGTAATATATAGGATGAAGCAATAAAATACACAACGCGAAACCCTATTCAATCAGATCCATAATATTTCCGTTCGTAATACAACAAAATGCAAAATATAGGAAACACAACAAAGATGTAAAACGCTAAGACAACAGATACATCACCGCGTGAGAAGAAACACATCGGGTAGACTAGCAAAACGAGCGATGTGATGATGATGATCATGGCGGGAGTGAAAATCTCAATTGGAAACTCCATGGGGATTGGTAACCGACAGTTTCGAGGAAGAAGGAGAAAAACTTGATATGGTGGAGTGGCGATAATTCGATATAAGAAGTAAGTAAAGTGAAATTTGAGAGAGATAAGAAAAGGGGCGGTGTAGTGGGTAGGAGTTGTGAGGAATACTGATTTAAAATATTTATGATGGACAAGTTATGTCTAGCAAGAGCGATTGCAACCAAACCTTAAACTTTCAACAAAAGTAATTATTCGAAATAACTTGTATGCTGAGATAATGATTTTACGAACACATAGATAATACACGCCAACATATGAAGCGATATGCACTTAGTAAAACAAACACATAAGGTGAACATAAACTTTCAGATGACCACATGTATGGTAGAAAGTAGCAAGGAAAGAATAGACCACAAATTGACATATAATATAACATCATTCATCAGATACTTGGGGGATACGACAATTTATACATACTACGAGTCTATGTGCCAACTACACCTACAATCACAAACAAATAACTAAAGGAAAAGGGGATGTTAATGTAAACCTAAGGTATACATAGCCTGATCAACTATGTATAAGTTAGGTCGACAAAGATATGCTCAACAGTATTCGATGTAATAACAAGGGTTTGAACGCATACATATTTTATTCATCACATTAAAGACAATACTCAAGGAAACTATGAAAGACTGCAATTCATCAAAAAATACATCATGAGGATTCAATTCTACATAAACAAAACAAGGTTAAAGATGAAACGTTCGATGATTTCTTCTAGAGGATCTAGC
>BQNB010090388.1:4161-27158 GCA_026074375.1 Tanacetum coccineum | reverse complement strand
CATACGTTTAACTATTAAACTACGAGCTATAATGAACAGTAAAATACACGGGGTGACCGAGTCTTTTTCTAATATCTAACAGGTTTCTACTGCACAGGTACATAATGGAAATTATACTAAGTAGTTAGTACTGGTAGTATATAGTTACCACTGCTAGTTACTACTGTTAGTGTAACTTAGTACTGTTAGTATAACTTAGTACTACTAGAGTAAAGTTACAACTGTTAGCATAAAGATTAATACTACTGATACTTACTACTGCTTATGCTCAGTTAGTGCTGCTGGTTGTCAAGAGGATAAAGACAGAGTAAAAAGATAAAGCGTGTGTGGAAAACAAGAGTACCTATGAAGATACGTATCAAAGTTATATTTGTAAAAGATATGATTGTTTGTAATTATAGAAATGATTATGATATGTTAGGAAGGTATTGTAAACCGTGTAGGACTCCTTAGTGTATAAAAGGAGGTCATAGGGTATAGAAAAAGATATCAGTTCTCATAGCAGTTTTCCATAGAATTCTTAGAGCTTTAAGGTTTTGTAAACCCTAATATTAATTCAGAGTGTTCGTTAATATAATTGAGGCTAAAAAGTTTTGTTACTGTTTCCTTGTTTGCTATTCAATTGTTATTATTCTTCTTAGTATCAATACTAGATTCCGCATAGTATTTGATATTCAATAATCAAAGTTTATGTCATAGTAGTTTTGGATTTATCTAAAGTTGCTAACCTTACATCAAGCTAAGGAGAACAAGATCAGTTTTAGGACCAACAAGTGGTATTAGAGCTTGTTGTGAAGCTTTGAATAAGAAGAATTAACCTCTTCTTCAAGATCTATTTTTTTGTGACAAGATGGAGGTAGGAACCACCACAAACAATAATCTGACTGCAAGACTGCCTCTTCTCAACCCAGGAGACTATGACCTTTTGGCTTATGAGGATAGAACAATACTTCCTGATGACTGACTACTCTCTATGGGAAGTAATCAAGAATGGAAACAAAGTGCTTAAAAAGATGGTTGGAACAGTTGAACAGGAATATAAACCAACCTCTGTTGAAGAAAAACATGAGACAAGGAATGAAATGAAAGCAAGAGCAACCCTATTGATGGCACTTCCAAACAAAGACCAACTGAAGTTCCACACATATCAAGATGCAAAGTTGCTAATAGAGGCTATAGAGAAAAGGTATAGAGGGAACAAGGAGTCTAAAAAGGTTCAGAGGACACTTCTCAAACAACAATATGAGAACTTTGCTGCATTAAGTTCTAAATCAATAGATCAAACCTTTGATAGGTTACAAAAACTCATTGGACAGTTGGAGATCCAAGGAGAAGTGATCAATCAAGAAGATATGAACTTAAAGTTGCTGAGAAGTCTTCCATCTGAATGGAAGTATCATGCTCTAATTTGGAGAAACAATGCAGAGATTGAAACCATCATCTTAGATGACTTGCATAATAATCTGAAGATATATGAACCTGAATTAACAGGTTCATCAAGTACAAGTCAAAATACACAGAATGTGGCCTTTGTCTCTAACAGCACTAATAACACAAACAGCACTCACAAGGGAGATAATTCTTCTCATGAAATTAGTACTACTCAAAGTACTACTCATACTCATCATAATGGTAGTAACACTGTATGTTTGGATAATCTTTGTGATGCTGTGATTTGTGCCTTCCTTGCAAGTCAACCCAACTGTCCTCAACTTTCTCAAGAAGATCTGGAACAACTTCATCCTGATGATTTAGAAGAAATGGATATTCAATGGGAAATGGTCATGCTGACAATCAGAGCAAGAATATTTATCAAAAGAAACTTGAAGATTCAGAAGCTGAACATCAAGTTTAGGGGAGGATTGTTGAGACTTGAAAGACTTCAAGGACACTTAAGGTTTCTACTGCACAGGTACATAATGGATGTTAGTGTAACTTAGTACTGTTAGTATAACTTAGTACTGCTAGAGTAAAGTTACAACTGTTAGCATAAAGATTAGTACTACTGGTACTTACTACTGCTTATGCTCAGTTAGTGTTGATGGTTATAAAGATACAACTGTTGCTGACTTACAACTGCTTGAGACTTACTATTGTCAAGAGGATAAAGACAGAGTAAAAAGATAAAGCGTGTGTGGAAAACAAGAGTACCTATGAAGATAAGTATTAAAGTTATATTTGTAAAAGATATGATTGTCTGTAATTATAGAAATGATTATGATATGTTAGGAAGGTATTGTAAACCGTGTAGGACTCCTTAGTATATAAAAGGAGGTCCTAGGGTATAGAAAAAGATATTAGTTCTCATAGCAGTTTTCCATAGAATTCTTAGAGCTTCAAGGTTTTATAAACCCTAACACTAATTCAGAGTGTTCGTTAATATAATGGAGGCTGAAAATTTTGTTACTGTTTCATTGTTTGCTATTCAATTGTTATTATTCTTCTTAGTATCAATACTAGATTCCGCATAGTATTTGATATTCAATAATCAAAGTTTCTGTCATAGTAGTTTTGGATTTATCTAAAGTTGTTAACCTTACATCAAGCTAAGGAGAACAAGATCGGTTTTAGGACCAATAAAGGCTTTGGGTACTCGTTTAGATATGAGTACGGCTTACCATCCGTAGATCGATGGGCAAAGCGAAAGAACCATTCAGACACTAAAAGATATGTTACGCGCTTGCGTGATAGACTTTGGGAATGGTTGGGAAAGGCACTTACCGCTGACCGAATTCTAATATAACAACAGTTATCATGCTAGCATTAAAGCTGCCCTAGTTAAGGCACTTTATGGTCAGAAGTGTCGATCACGTGTTTGTTGGGCCGAGGTCGGATATGCTCAGCTCACCGGTCTAGAACTTATTCATGAGATAACCGAAAAGATTGTTCAAATCAAGCAAAGAATTCAAGCCGCTCGTGATCGCCAGAAGAGTTACGCCAATGTGAGGTGTAAGCCTTTAGAATTTCAAGTTGGTGATTGAGTCATGTTGAAGGTATCACCTTGGAAAGGGGTTATCCATTTTGGCAAACGGGGGAAGTTTAACCCAAGGTATATTGGCCCTTTCAAGGTGTTAGAAAAAGTGGGAACCGTTTCTTATAGAATCGAACTTCCACAACAATTAAGCAGGGTTCATTGTATGTTTCACGTATCCAACTTAAAGAAGTGTTTATCCGACGAGCTGTTGGCAATTTCGTAGGATGAAATACATATTGATGACAAGCTTTACTTCGTTGAAGAACCAGTAGAGGTCATGGATCATGAGGTCAAACAGTTGAAACAAAGCGTATTCTAATTATTAAGGTTCGATGGAACTCTAGGAGGGGTCCTGAGTTCACCTGGGAACGTAAAAACCAATTTCAAAAGAAGTATCCGCATCTCTTCACTAAACCCGTAACTTCGTTAAGTGTCGCGACTTGAGCCTTTAGGACAAGGCTCTTCTAAGGGGAGGAGACTGTAACATTTCACATTTTCAAGTCATTTTACGACTTCATTTATTCCATTATTTATTTTTAGACTTTTATGCATGCATGTAAACACAAAAACCCATCTATACTTCAACAAATACCCACCATTATACCTAATACCCAAAAATATATTAAAAACTTACATACTCATGCACATGAACTGAATTTATACACAAACACAAGGTATACACTTCAAATTAAATCAAACAATCCTCCACTAACTAATATAAACAACATTATGTGTTATCCTTTGGATCAAAGCCTAAAAACTAAACATATTTATCCTCCCTACACTCCCCATTTTTGGTTTAATGTACACAAGAACACACACATACATTTCCTAATTAAATCAAGCTAACCCACTAACAACATAAACAATACTATCCTTTATCCAAAGGATCAAACCCTAAAGCTTACATGAATATCCACGCCACACTTTTGTCTCCTCATGGTTGAGTAAATTTGGCTGGAAACAATGATTCAGATACATGCTTCATCTCCTTTCACATCATTCTTACACTAGAACATGCTTGTCTTCAAAGTCTCATACTTGTTCTTACATCTTTACCTTACATCTCTTACACCTAGTATTATAAAAACTTATAAAACCATGCCATAATCCCATTCAAACCGGGCCCCTTTTGTAACATGATTCAAAACCATTTGCTAGTTTCTTCTAAGTGGTATACATACTCGTCTTGCTATAAATAGAACCTCAAAAGTGGAAGTAAACTTCACACTTATCATTTTCAAAGCAAAAGCAAACACAAACTCTCTCTTGCTCACCCCTAGCTCACGGTTCACTCATACACACTCATACATTTCATAGTTTTGATTTCTAAGGTATTCCAAGCATACAAGGGTTGATATATAGCATATATAAGGTGTATTAAAGGGTATCAGAAGCTTGGTTGATTGATTAAAAGGGTTGTTCAAGTATAAGAAAACTAGGGTTTTCTTAGGGGTTTCTTGATTAGAAACTTGGGTTTCTTGGTTAATACTTGGGTCTTGCTTGTGTTATCACCTTCGTACACTCATCTAAGGTTTACCTAAAACTCTAATCTCTTCAATATATTAATTTCATGTTTTATATAATTGCTATGTAGTTAATCATCACCTAGGTTTATTTTATAAAGTTTATAAAATAATTACACAACTGTTAAAATTCAAATTTATATTTTATACTTGGTGAAATAATGTTAAAAACATGAGAATATGTTTTACTTATGGATTTACAAGCAATGGATAAATTTATATAATTTAGAGTTATTTATTTATTTATATAGTTTATATAAGTAAGTAAATATAATGGACATGTTCTTGAACAAACTTGGACTATATTTGATGGACACAAATTAGAGAACTCAAATTATATCAAAGATGTGTTATTACATGAATTAGAGAACTTATAACAAATTAAACAAGTTAAAAGTGTATGAAAACAATTTTATGAATATTTAAGGAAACCCCTAAAAACTTACTGTTTTATTTTGATAAAAAATAATATTTATTTTATATTTTATTAAAATAGTACATTTCATGACGATTCTAAATATATAAAGAACTCAAAAATCTGAGTTATAACGAAAAAGTTATAAGGTTTACAAGTTTACAATAAAAAGTAGATTTATAAAAGTAATTTAATAAAATTCCAAAACTTTACAGGTCTGATTAATAATATATGATATTTTTCTGTAAAATTACTTTTTATAAGAAATCCAAATATATAAGAAACTCGAAAAACCGAATTATAACGAAGGAGTTATAGAATTTACAAGTTTACGATAAAAAATATTTTTATAAAAACAAGTTACTGTTCATTATAATAAATTTTTGGAAAATAATTTACATAGATAGAACTTTTAATTACAAAGACGTGAATATAAGAATCGCTAAAAATCGAATTAAAACGATTGAGTTGTGATTTTTACGAGATTATAACAATTAATTAAATAAACGTAGTTTTTTAAAATTTTATAGAAACAGTAAAAGTTACTGTTCATCAGTAGCTAAAATATTATAAATATAATATTTTGATAGATTTTCTTAATACGAAACCGTAAGCATAAAGAACGTATAAAACAGAGTTAAAATGAAAAGGATATAACGTTTATAAAACCTTATGCACTATTTTATACTTGTGCACTATTTTTATGAAATCAATTAAACTAATTATATAATATCATTATATAATTACATAAAGGTGTTAAAACAATTATTATTTATAAACGATCAATTGTTGGACAAGTATAACATTTTTACAAACACAAATACATGAACGTTTATTTTACAAAGTACAAATTTATATTGTTTAATTTTATAAATTAAACAAACATGTGTAGGTGGTGATGTAACTATATAGAATTATATGTTGTGTTAGTTATTCAAAGTACATAGTACTCATACGACCTATATTTAACTAGGTTGCATTCAGACTATACGTGACGATTCACACTATTTGATTTAGATAATCAATACATTCACTGAGGTGAGTTCATAGCCTTATTTTTATACGATTACAATGATCTACAACTGTTGGGGTGAGAAACATGCATTGTTTTACATTTGGACGCAAGTACACTTTTAAACAAATTACAAGTTTGCCTAAGTAGCTATAACCCACTATGCCCATGAATCATGAACTGTCAATTACTTGGTGTAAGCGCGAGTGTTATAAATAGATCTATTTAGGAGTGACATCCCCGTTCGGGTGAGTAGCGCTCACTAGGTTCGACAGATTGAACCAACGAACGTATACCATGTCGGATTTGGGATGTTGCAGGTTGAACATCTACACGGGCACATTGTTGGCATTAATTTTCAATACATACATGTCGTAGCTTCAGTGTCATGAGCTAAGGGAATCGTAATTATATTTTTGTGATATTGTATGTGTTACAATAGTCATGCACTTTGAAATCTTGCGTTCTTGCTTTATATATTATTTAAATCTGTGAATTCACCAACTTTATGTTGACGTTTTAAAGCATGTTTTTCTCAGGTCAATAAGGTGCAATTCAAGGATACATTGGTGGTCGTTATTTTGGATGTCATTGCATAAAGATTTAGAAGCATTACATTTTATGAATATTTGTTAGGTTTTAAAATCTTTACATTTACAAGTGAACATGTTAAGCCGTTGTGCTTTTATAACAAACAATTTCAGTTATTCCAATGTATCAGTTTTTCAAACGACTCATTTAGAGGTCGTTCTCATATCTTGTGCTATTGATCTATGATGTAACGCTCCTGGACCCTTATTCCGCAGCGACCCTATTTGGGGGTGTTACAGATTGGTATCTAGAGCCAAGGTTATAAAGAACCAGGTCAAATGTTTTTACTTAGACTATAACCATTTTCAAACATTGCATCATACAAAAGTTTTTCACAGGACATACATACACTATTTGTTTGCATTAATTGGTTAGACTAGATGCTTACATGATTAATATAAGTGTTTATATTATATTACGTATATTACATACAGTGGTCTTATATATGTATACTTATATATACTCTTTTGGGTTGTTACATATTTAGTCATGTCGGATTCAGAGCATTCCACTGTGTCATACACTTCTATTTCTTTGGACTCCGGCCCATTAGCATTGGGCATTCCACTTATGGATGCTGGCGAGGTTCCTGAGATGGACCCTTATGAGGAGGTTGCCCAACAAGGGCATTTAGCACCACCATCACCTACTTATGTGCCTGACCCTTATGAGGAGGTTGCCCAACAAGGTCATTTTGCTCAAGACAGAACCGAATCAGATCGCACCGAAGACCGGATATGAGAGAAAGGGCGGACCAAAGACCGAAAGCGAAATATGTGTTTGAATATAAACAAATATAAATTATATATGTCCAGGAATTATTCGAGCATACGGGGACGCACACGTTAATATGTAGAACGATGTTTTATATATTAAAGTAATATATATTAGTGATTTAGCAAACAATTGATAATTACATTAGTTATTTGTTTAAATGTTAAACTAAGAGGACTAATGTGTAAAACCGAGAAAAAGGAAGGTTCGGGTTGCCCCTTTTCCTTTGGGCCGGCCGAATACCCCATCCATAAGGAGGTGGGATTGCTTTCTTTTCCTTCAAGTTATAGACGCTATATAAAGGGATTCAAGGGTTCATTATTCATGTGTTTTAAAGAAATAAACCCTAAATCTCTCCTCCCTCTCTCCCTTGGTTTGTTCGGTTTAGTTGATTGTCAAGATACAGTGTTTGTTTGCTAAACCACTACTAGTACAACATACTTCATCGTTTGCTAAGAACGTATTGTGTGTGACGAAGTAGATGGATTATTCTTTTGATCCTTGGTGGTTTCGCGTGGTATTATACACACGCGTATATTGAGGACGGTGTTACGCTTATTGCTATAAGCAGTCTAACGTTCCTTGCTAAAGGTATGCATCTTCAATCCCTTGTTAATTATAAGTTCTATATGTGTTTGATCTTTCCGTTGCGTACTCGTGATATGTTTAATTGTTAATTAGATCTAAAATCCCAACAATATGTTCGGTCCGATCTGATCCACTGTCTATTATGCTCGGCCATAGGTGTATGTATGAAAGTGTGAGGATATGATAGTATTGTTTGCAATGGGTTAGTTAAAAATGAATGCAAAATTCTTGCTTAAATTGGCAAGTGGCTGGTTGGATTGACGGATCCAATATGATCGACGGATCCAATATGATCGACGGATCCGCTATCATGCACAAGTTAATTTTCTGTCAGTTTTAAATGATCATTCTTGTTATGTTTGGAATATTTTTTATTTAATAATGCATGGGAAATTGGTTGGAAGAAAGAAGTTTGATGCTTAGCTTAATTGTCAAACACTTCAAAACTTAAAATAACTAATGATGGTTTTTTAGGCAAAAACACATTTGATGTCTTACTCTTGGTCTTGGATTATTGCCAAAATGGCTAATTCATATATTTATGCAAGATTAAGTTTGAATATGTCCGTAAAAGGGAAGATTCTTCCTATTTGGTCAATATTGTATTAAAATATTTTGTTAAAATGAAAGTAAATTTGTTTAAACAAAATTAAATAAAACTTTTGTAAAAGTTAATAAAAATATGTAATGTTTTATAAAATGATGCAAGAGTTTCATGCTTTGTGTATGATAAAACTTTATACAAGTTATAAGGATTCATATACCTACATTAAGTGTTTTACGTCAAATGATAACTATGTCTAAAACTTGTTTACTTTTTTACTTAATACATTTTATATTTGTCATTAGCAAAACACAAAGGGATCGTTAAATAGAAATAACGCTTTTATGCGATCATTTGTATGAACAAATAGTAATGCATACTGAATATAACGATGTGATGGTCATCGCGGGAAGCTATAATTACGCCTGTATGCCTCAACCCATGGTCTGGTGATGACGCCTCCATAGCCATGTTTAGTCGTGCGCAAACCGGTTAACCAAATCGGTTCGGTTTGGGTCAAACAGGAATCAGTTTCGGTCAACAAGGGCTCAAACCCGGTTTGAGATAAACCCAAACCGGTTTGGAACCGGTTTCTTACCGGGTTGAGGTGAAACCGGTTTGCCGGTTTGGAACCGGTTCGGTTCCGATTAACATGTAAAACCGGTTTGGTCGGTTTTTTTTTTTGGTGATATACTATAAACTGAATAACCTTCAACTTTTATTTAATACAACCATAATATTACATAAACGAAATACAACATAAAGGAAATACAACACAACATAAAGTAAATACAACATTTAAAATACAACACAATACTAGTAGTAACACAGTGACAAGACCCATCATGTTCATCACCGGATTGGACATCTTCGGCTCGCTGCTCATCATATATCAGTTGTGGGTTCTCCTGAAGAGCCGTCGCTACTAGCATCTAACGCAATTTTCTTGATCGGTAAAGTTGTTTTGGTTGTGGCTTTCATTTTGTTGCAACCTCGACATTAAAGACACCTATCTCAACGTCTAAAGGGTAGTTCAAGGAGGAATTGTCCTTGTAACGCTCCTGACGTCTAAGTGACCTTCTAGCACCTCACATCTCTAAGACGCCGTTAGTCTTGTTTTTTCGATTGTTAACAACCTACACTTGTTGAAATGAGCTGATTCAGAAGCTACCAGAGAGAAGCTTGACACTAATATATCCATGCCATGCGAGATAGAACAGAAACGAGGTTTTCCTGCTTTCCAAAACCCCAATACAACAAAAGTTGCAAAGTCCATGGATGACGATGTTGAACAAAATCCGCTTTGATATATTTGCTCATTACTTAAGACATAGGAGGATCAGTCCTTGCCATTTTTGAAGTCCCTTTTATACGTGGTAGCTAAACGAGCATAAAGATCACGACTCCCCCCCGATAAGAACCCTATACCACTTGTTATTGAGTAATGGATAGACCATATTTTGTATAATACATAATATAACAAAACTTTGAAAAGATTCGTGAAACCAGAACCAATGACCTAGTTGCAAAACCATTAACACTTGAAACTCCAGGTCGCTACTTAAAATCTCGATCGATAAGTCTACCCGGATACATACAACAAGCTTGAAGCGGCTTAAACTCCGTAAATTATCGGTGCATCTATTTCCAAATACATCCCTAAGATTTATATTCATCATATGGTTTTACACCATGACATGAGCAACAACCCCCCCATCCCCCACAAGATCTAAATCAGATAATTTGCAACTAATGAAAAAAAACCTTGTTGAAGTAACCAATGAATGGGTTGAGAGGTAGTAGAAAAACCCCCAACAAAATAACCTTAGCATTTTGTAAGCACTTCAGAAATGGGTTTAAGCATATTCATCTAACCCAATATTCCACCGGAAATTTTTTAAACCTCTTACCATTCTTATTGACCAAAATGTCAGAAAATACGCAACGTGTATTTCTGTTTCAAACCACTAATCGAACAGTTCAAAAGTGGAGTTCATCGTGTATCAACGTCCAATTTGGTGAATAACCAAGTTATCTGCATCCAACAGATTCTAAATCGCGTTTTCAGATTTTATCACCAGATTTAAAAACAACTTTTTTTAACATTTTGTTTGACAGACTCTTCATTGAATAATTTGGGTACCTTTACACCAGCTTGCACAACAAGTTAATGATGTTGTGCAACACAACGCCTATGTGATAAAACTACCCGCCAGTATGGTGGGTTTGTATATTAATATAGTTTTTCCATGCGCTTGTGTTGTTGCTAGCATTATCCATATGAACTTATGACATAATTTTATCTATCAAACCATAAAATGACAAAGACTTATGTCCAACTATACTTCAAGTTTGTTACCCGTGTGAGGAGAACGGTAAAATTCTTCGAATGAAATGATCGCTTCATCCTTTGCCAAGTACTAGGTTTTAATCCAATGTGTCGGTAACACACATGTTAAAGAACGGGGCAAATTATGATGAGCGACCAAACATCCTGTTGTTAGGTTGCATCCTGGGTAATTTAAGTTATGCAAAACCAACAAATGTGTTGGCTTGTTTAGCCGCTACCCATAATTTTCATTGCCTCACGTTTGAGAGAGAACGACTTACATAAAGTATCTGTTGCAGAGTGTTTCTGGACCACCCTCGTTGGTCTGCTCGTGGTCAAAGTAGTTGAATGGTAACCCTCGTTAAATCACCAAACCCACGAATAATTCACGAAAAAATTCCCGGATAGTACAAGTAAAATTTGCCCATACTCTCCCCATCGACGTTTGCCCCGCTTCCGGAATCAGATTCTGCTGCGCCCTTAATACTTCCCAATGCTATGAGTTATAAGATTCCTTCAACGCGTGATGGAACCCTCCGCGAGAGAAATGAAAGCAGACTTGCAATGAGAGTTTTCTGACCGTTGGTCATAATGCACATTGTTGAAGTCTTTCCAATACTCGGGGGTTCTATTGGTTGTATTATTCACGCATAGTCTATTGGCACTGTATGAACCAGCACCGTGGTGAGTTGAGGCGGAATCCACATGCCATTGAGGTGGATAGGTATTTGAATTTGCATAAGAAGGATTAATATGTAATTAAGTTGTACTTACAATGTATATAACACCCATAATTAATAGCACCATAAAATAAATCATAGATAGGATAAGAAAATGAGAAAATTGGTGATTCCAGGGTCCTCCATTGTCTCAAGATAAGATAAAAAGGATAAGAAAATCAGAAAAAGGGTGATTTTCCGGGTCCTCAATTGTCCTCACAAAATCGGGTCGGGTCCAAACCGGTTTTTGAAACCGGTTTTCCAAACCGGTTCGAAAAACCGGTGGTCAAACCGGCATTTTCGGTGGAAAGCCGAACCGGTTCCAAACCGCCGGTTTGGCCAAAAACCGGAACCGGTTTGGTCAAAACCGGGGTTGACCGGTTCGGTTTCCGGTTTCGACCCGGAACCCGGTTTGTGAACCGGATTTTTTTCCCATCTCTAGCCACGTTATTGGGACGTCGGATCCCCTATAAGTGAAGCCTTAAAATTTCTGCACTGGAGTAGAAAACGACTTTGGTCATATTCTCTTAACTCTTTAGTAAAAGGAGGTTGAGATGTTCTACTCGCGAATTTTCGCTATATAACTGCTAAACATACAGAGAAAAGTCTCCAAGTGGCTCTTGCACACAACACCAAAGATGTCAATCATCACAGGCCTAAAATTTCAGGTTTTTAAGGCCATTGCAAATGACTAACACCCAACTAACTGTTTAAGAAATTACAGGTAGTAGAGGGGTGTCGCGTTTAGTAACTATGTTTCGGGTGATTTGAATAAAATCTTTCCAGTTGGTTTTTTGTACTCAAATCTATAAAGTTTGACCCAATCGAGCTCGAGTCATACCTAAATTAGTAGCTTGGCGTTTTTAAAAGACGAAACAAGGAAATCCTGTACAAATATGTCAGATATTACAACCAGGAGGGTAAAACACAAGAAAACAAACAGTAAGCTTCATTAACTAGTTCAGTTGAAACATTAATTTCAACTTTTATGTCACCAAGAATGGCGGTTTCCCCTCCTGATCCGTCTTCTAAACGGCCTACAAGCCTCAATACTTAAATCAACAGCCACGGCTAATGCCATAAAGATCGCAGCATCTTCAACACAAGTCACGTGTCTCATTGCTAACTGAACCATCGGTTTCCCCCTCTTTCCTTCTCCTTGAACCCTACAACTCATGACAAACCCGCTTGCAGACGGGCTTAGTCCAGCAAAGTCACCACTACTTTGCGGGCTTGGTATATTAGAGTTAGAGTTTGTTTGACGATCTGTATCTATAAAGAACTCACCACCCCTTTCGGCATTTATGAGCAGTTCGGACATTAACAACTCTCCACCATCTTGACCGTCGGATAAAAGATGGAAACGAATAAAAATGGAATCTTTAGTACCACCTCTTTCACGCCATGCCTCGAGTTTACCCCAAGGGAGCCAGCTTTCAGGCCGGAAGGCATCAGGTCGGACGATTAACCATGAGCCCGGGTTTGACCTGGCTACCCAATCACAACCGGTTGATGGGACAAAAGGTGTGGTCATGAATGCTGCTGCCACAGCTGATCCTGATAGGTCATGTATTTTCACTTTCCAACCCTTTCTTTCTCTTCGGTCAGTTTCTTGGTCCGAACCATCACCTGTGGTAGACCAGTAGTTGTTTAACGGGTCTACCTGTTGCACCCTGCATTATTCAGATCAAATGTTCAAGATATGGTTTAAAACAGAATAATTACTGTATATTGGAAGTGACATTTTTGACTCATTTATGGGTCGATTGTTGGCTATAGTTAATTTTTAGTAAACAGGTCAAAAGAGCTGAAAGTCCCTCAAAATGTAATACTAAAGATTTTATTACATAAATATCAACGTACCTTCCTATTTGTCTCGTTTTAAACATTGTAGAGCCATTTTGTAAGCAAAAAACACTTAAAAAGGATCATAATAATGATAAGATTTACGAGTATCTAGAATTGTTAAATATACGTACAAAAATGTTGCTTGTATATACCTTGTGAAAACTTATTTGAAAATACTCAGATCACGGATAAAGAGAAGACCTAAAAAGGATACAAATCTTTTAATGGCTCAAATGTGCAAATATAGTAGACTGAATAAAAGGGGTCAAATTAGTGAGTACCATAAAAAAACAATTTGTAATGCTAAAAATCTCGTAAATCATTCTATATAATTATCCGGTTATTATTCTATGTATAACTTTCGGAATCATATTTGATATGCAAGTTTTAAAAAAAAACATTATGTTGGGAAAAATAGTATTTATGGTTAACCCAAATGAACCCAAACCGGATGCGACCCATTTGACCCAAACCTATTTTGACCCATTACTCAATCCTAAACCTCGGTGTTAAACTTTTTTTAAGAAATTATCATTTACCTGTCTTGACTAAACTTGCAACTGAAAATCGGCTGCTTAATATTCCCTTGAATCTGAACAATCTGAGGACTCAACTTCGTCTCATCTTCAAACTGAAAAACATATCGTGGGTCAGGATCCAGCTTAACTCTTAAATGAAGCTCCGCCATAAATTTCCTCGTTTCCTGTTTCATCTTCCCAATACCAATCCAACCACTAAAAAGAATCACCGGTTTACCTTCACCCCATTCAGGACCCACATCCAACTTAAACGTCCCTACCTGTTGCCTTTTAATCCCAACGCCACAGTGGGACCCCTTACGACCAGTAAACACAACGATTTCTAAACATGCTTGGGGAGTATAGAAACACCCTGGTGTAAGTAATGCTTTTAAATCAGATTTTTCGAGGTAAAAACTTGAGGCGATGTTATGAAAGTCTGGTGTGGCTTCAGGTGATGATAAAAGTGGGATTGATGCGTTCTGAGCTGGGAAACCACGAAGACGAATCTCACATGTGCATGGAGATGTAAGAGTATGGATTCCGGGTTTTTCAGGGTATCTTAACCCAAGTGAACCTATTGAGAGCCTGATGAAAGCTTGGGGATCCATTAATGTCACAAGTATCCTCCCATTGTTTAGTTTGACAATTTATAAGGTAAAAACCTGCAAGATAAAAAGGTATAAGATACTTCAGAATCTTGAAGATATACAATATTGATTCTTGCAATTTTAATCATACTTTGGCTTATATGATACACCTGTTTATTTAAGCCTAATATAATCATATCTGCAAAATAGGCAACAAGTATCTATAATTTTTTTGACTGTATCACTTAAATAAATGTAAAATTATCTAGCTATGTGTAAAGTAACAGTTTATTTGATACTGAGTGTAATTCAAGTAACCATACTAACAACTATCACAACGCACTTCTGAACATCCACCAAGACTACCGGATTCCACAACATCAACAAACATCAGTTCAAAAATCTTTGACATAATCTTACTCTAATGACCCCGTAAACCACATGGTGGCAGCACCCGCCATACCTATCTGCAAATGTATACGACACACCCTAAATTTCTTTTTACGGTTTTCTAATATGAAAAAAGCAAGACTTAGATTTTTTTTCAGATCCTTAAAATGACTTTTTATGCTAGTGCATACTTTATTCTAAAACTCTAGCACCCGCCCGGCCGCCCTACATGGTAAAGGAAGTTTCCCAGCTCACCATTGCCGCGCTTATGGTAAGCATTTAGCTCAAAATATCATTCCAAGATATTAATTTTTGACCCAAAAATAAAAACTTACAATATATGGCATGGTAGAAAACCAAGCAGTCAAGCAGTACTAAAACAGTAAAACTAAGTTACTACCATCCAGGCTCACTTCAACTTCAAGTAAACAACAGTATTATTATCTACATTTAGTTAGTAGGTGAAACAAGAACTGAATATAGGTAAACACTTAAAAGTCAATTTCCCCTGATCAAGTTTCCACCCTAAATTGCAGCCTCATTAAGACCAATTAATATACATAAAACCCTCAATTCTGTTTTTTTTTCCCACTTCATTGTTATACAAAAACATAAAGCCATAACAAAAACTAAACAACCTTAAACCTTTTTTTAATTGTCAAACTATAACAAACAAGCAAACTCAAAAACCATTTCAAACATGGTCTTAAAACCAAAGTACATCTTTGACTTTCTACATAGAATGGATTATAACAAAACTAAGCTACAAAATAAGTAAATAAAAAAAGAAAAAAATTTCCAAAAAAGTACATATACCTTTACTATCTAAAATTCTTGGAAAAGCAGAAGCAGCAGCTTTTAAACCTGCAAATACTAGATTTCACACACTCTTGAAAAGCTTCATTACATATTATAATATATATATAATAATAAGTTCTTGAAAGATACTCTTGATATCAAAGTAAAATAATGATAAAAATCGATATTGGAAAATGGGTATGATCAATAATTGAAGTATACACCAAACCCACCAAGAAAGTCACGTAGACTATGCACAGATCACGAGTACTACTATACAACTACTAGTATAATTATATTTTTATACATACTATATTTGGATATGTAAAATATATATATTATTTTATATATTTGGATACGGATATATGTCTGGACTGGATGAATGTATATATATTTTGTAAAGAAGAAGAAATCACCGAATGAACATGTGAAAGTGAAAGAGAAAAATGGTGGTTATTTGTACTTTTTTATATTTGGTGGTGTTTACTAAAACTAGCATTTTTTTAATGAAAATGAGGGAGATAGAGTAAGTTACATTAAGTGGATTTGAGTTTTTGGTGTTGCTAGTTTGGTCCTTTCGGTGTGTATTTTTTCGGTAGTGGCGAAAAAGTTACTTATAACGTTTTGGTTTATGTTTGTATGCGTTTGAGGTGAATAATATACCTTGGTTGATGGAAACAATATGAGTGAAATGTTGCATTGATACCTAATTACCTAGTGCTAGTAGTAGTTCTTGTTTGACTTTTAAAGTTGTACATCTATACAACTTCATTTTTTAGTCTTTAGAGTGCGATTAATATTTTGCATAATGATGTTTATTGTATTGTTTGACATAATTTTAAATAATAAAGGATGAATGACAGCTTTTAACTCTGCAAACGGAAATGCTTTATATATGCATTTAGTGAACATCACCATGAGATAGAGATAAAATATATAGCACTTGTAACAATGATAACAAAATAAGCACAAGTCGATTAGTCATTCGATCCACATTAGGTGATAGAGTAAAAGTTTATTACTGTACGGAGTTTGCATTTATAAATAATGCGGATCTTCCATCCAACGGGCCAGTCAAACAAAAGTTGAAAAGTTTATAAGTATAAAGATGGAAGACCGGATAACGTCAGAAACAAAAGTTGAAGGAGTAAAGAGAAGTTATAAATAAAAATGAAGGTTAGATAGTGAAAGAAGGAAGCATAGTATTCATAGTCCTGAATCGGGTACAGCTGTAAACAACGCATCAGTTGTTGACACCCAAAAAATTAAAAATAAAACCAGAATCGTTTTCAGACACGCATGTGGCTCATCACATCACTCTAACCGTTTTTATTGCATTCTTTTCTTTCTTTCTATTCGTCTTAGTTTCTTTTTTTCTCTGTTTATGATTTTGTTCCAAAATTTGTTCTCTTGTTTAAACACTTCTAAACTCAGGGGTGTTAAAAATACGGAGAAAGCGACAAACCGAGCCGACCCACTCAACTCGAAACCTAAAAAACCCGCTAATCATGATTCTGTTTTAGTTTTTATTTTTAAATATTTGTGGTTAACCTAACCGAACAGTGTGTAATATACAATAAGTTTTTTTTAACTAAGTAATCGAATAATTATAGAAGATTCAATTATATTATTGCACTATTTTTATTGTATAACAAATTTTTTTGTTATTAATGTAAACATTCGCTAAAAATCTATTTCTGAAAATTACTTAATCTCTACTACTTTATAAAGCATTTAACCAATTTCTAAAATTAAAAGTATTTAAAATTTTAAGTAAAAAATATTACTATAAAAAGAAGTCTTAAGTAGTGGAAATCCTTATGCACATTGTACAATCTTTTTATGCAACCAATAAAATTCTGCCAAACAATTTAACACCCTCTTTAAAAGCCATTAAAAAGGCTGCTACATTCCAAATTACAAAACATAATGTACAATCTTTTTATGCAAGCAATAAAATTCTGCCAAACAATATAACACCCTCTTTAAAAACCATTAAAAAGCCTGTTACATTTTATAACTATAAATATAACTAAAATCCATTTCACACACCACACAAACACAGACACAACAAAAAAATACCCACTATTCTCTCATCTCATAAAAACTATCACCCACCACCCCCACATCATCACGCCGGCCCTAACACCGGACGTCACTACCACGCCGGACGTTACCACCACGCCGGACGCCACCAGCCGCTGTTTGCCGTCGGCTTCCGCCGCTGTCTCTGCCCATCTCTCGCCGTAATGACTGGCTGCCACTTGCTCTCCCCTACTTTAGCTTGATCACCATCTGTTGCCAACCGTTGCTACCTTATCAACATGATGCACGTGACTGTATCACTTTCTCTCTTTCTTTTTCAATGGCTCGATGTTCTTTGGTGAGTTTTTCTCCACTTTTTCATCTTCTCCTTTTTGATCTATAAAACCAAAGTAACATCCCTCCAACCTTAAGACTTGTAACACCCCAAAACATGTAACAACCAATTAAATGGTAAAGTTGTAACGGCCCATATACGTTTTTTAAAACAGTCAACTTGTAACTGCTAACATTGATATTGTCATCAATTCAGTCAAATTGTAACGGCTGCATTCATGTGGTCCATTTGTAACGGTCCATTAAACATCATTTAAGTGTAAACCACAAACTCAAATACGAGTATAAAAACCTAACACACTAACAAAATTCATTACACCATTTTCATCTCTCTATTTTATCTCTCTTAAAAACACAAACACCTTTCTCGTACTTTATAAAACATTTAGCCCATCTATTTTTAGAAGTCTTAAAAAATTAAGTAAAAATGATTACTTTATTGGGAAAGATGTAAAACCATTAGAAAATGTTCATCATACACATTTAAAAGCCTTTAAAATCCTTTAATAGCCAAAACTTGTAACACCCCAAAACATGTAACAACCAATTAAATGGTAAAGTTGTAACGGCTCATATACGTTTTTTAATACAGTCAACTTGTAACTGCTAACATTGATATTGTCATCAATTCAGTCAAATTGTAACTGCTGCATTCATGTGGTCCATTTGTAACGGTCCATTAAACATCATTTAAGTGTAAACCACAAACTCAAATACGAGTATAAAAACCTAACACACTAACAAAATTCATTACACCATTTTCATCTCTCTATTTTATCTCTCTTAAAAACACAAACACATTTGTCGTACTTTATAAAACATTTTTAGAAGTCTTAAAAAATTAAGTAAAAATGATTACTTTATTGGAAAAGATGTAAAACCATTAGAAAATGTTCATCATACACATTTAAAAGCCTTTAAAATCCTTTAATAGCCAAAACTTGTAACACCCCAAAACATGTAACAACCAATTAAATGGTAAAGTTGTAACGGCTCATATACGTTTTTTAATACAGTCAACTTGTAACTGCTAACATTGATATTGTCATCAATTCAGTCAAATTGTAACTGCTGCATTCATGTGGTCCATTTGTAACGGTCCATTAAACATAATTTAAGTGTAAACCACAAACTCAAATACGAGTATAAAAACCTAACACACTAACAAAATTCATTACACCATTTTCATCTCTCTATTTTATCTCTCTTAAAAACACAAACACCTATCTCTTTCTTTCTTCAAACCACCAAATTCCGCCGTCTCACATATCAGATTTTGCCGCCACTACCGTTTAGTTCTGCCGCCACCTTTGCCAACATCATGTGCTCTCAGCCGCTACCGCCGCCATTGTCTCCGCCGTCTGCCAAGCTAATGATCATGGCTTTGGAGGAATACGGGTACCAAAGCAGAAGAGGAATACGGGTACCAAAGAAATGGAGGTCTTCTTATTCCGGTGACATTTTTTTTAAAGGTGATGAAGGTTTTGGAGATGAATGAAGAGGGTTTTTTTTTTAACGACAAATTGATATTATAAAAAAAAACTAGCAAGGAGCTAGAATTACAAGGATATGGATTTAGGACATTTCATCCAAGAAATCCAATCAATATTGTTTTTACATCTATTGGAACACCAAGTAAAAGAGTATGAATGAAGAGGGTTTAAGATGTTTGATTTAGATTATTTTGTTAAAATGTTTGATGACATCATGGTTAATTGTTGCAATGATGATTTCAAGAAATGTTAATGGCTTACATTGTTGATGTCAAATGTTAAGGTTTGATGGATTCGGATTTTCTTAGAGATAGAGTCTTGTGAATTAATGATTGATCTGCAAAGCATCCGTGATCCTAAATCTATTAAGTTTTGATGAAGTGGCTGAGATTTTTAGTTAATTTTTTTTCATCATGTTATTTTGTGATTTGGTGATTGTAGTTTTAAATTGATGATCGATGATGATGATACCCGTTTGAGGTTTTATTTTGTCGAATTGTTAGAATTTTAATATTTGATTTGTGATTATTGGGGTGTTTGGAATTGTTTAATTTACTTAACTACTACTTACGTTCTATAATAATTTTCTTTTTTCTTCTTTTTATCATATAGTGATTGTTCACTGTTAAAAATAATTATTGAATTTGTCTAAGTTTATCATTTTTAAATCTTAAAAAAAGAATAAGCAATATCATTAAAAACGTGTAACTGCTTAAACCATCATTGTAACGGCCTTCAATAATTATTAAAAACGTGCAACCGCTTAAAATCATTACTATCAATAATGATTATTAAAAATGTGTAACCGCATCCATAATATAAATCCACACAAACCATTTCATATCTCCCACACACAAATATTTTTTGTTACAGCAAAAATAGTATCTCAATATATCCTCACTTTTACTCCTCAACACTTACTGGTACTTACTGCAGAGATTCTTTATTTTTTCGTTATAAAAACGCTTAGCCGAATAACATTTGCTCGGAGCAAAATATAGTCACAATGTATCCGCCGCCGCATTGCGCGGGTACCCAGCTAGTGTGGAACAAATACTTTTTATTATGTGTATCTATATAATGCAATTATTGTGACCAAATAACTTTAATCTATCTACCGTTATTTAATTTTACTAAAATGTCATATTTGGTTAAAAAACATGTTATATTTCATATGGTAAACTCGATAAGACGTATATAATTGTTAACCGTGACCCGAACCGTGATAATCGCTCGTTTTAAGTACTCGTATAACTGGTTACCTGTCAAACACAGTTCGATTACGGGTAGGAAAATACCCACCCCTTAATAAATAATATAAATCTCCTAACTAACTGAGCCGAACCGTCCAGTAAACATCTTATCTAAGAGAGAGGGGTGTGGTGGCGAGTTGCCCTCGCCACGCCTACGTGGCTTCGCCACGCAGCTCGTCACCATACCACCATAGTTCGCCACGAGCAAAAAAGTGGCTCATTCGCCACGGCTACGACGAAGGAAACGGACAAAAAAAGTGGATGTTGGTTAATTTATACCCGTTGTGTTTTTTTTAAATACTTTTTTTAAATTTATACCCACTTTTGCACTATAAATACTACCTCGTTTTATCAAATTTTATACAACTATCCTTTTAAAACACTACATCTTAAAAACAATAAACGTAATGAGTGATTCCGCAAGTGGTGATTCCGCAAGTGGTGATTCCGCAAGTGGTGATTCCGCAAGTGGTGATTCCGATGGTAAAGATTTCAAAGATCTTGACATGATTTTTGAACTTGCTCGGTTAGAGCAACAACAACAAGAAGAAGCAGAGCGGGTGCGCCACCGAAACTATATCTATCGGGAACAGGTAGAAGCGGAAGCACGGTTGATGGCGGACTATTTTGGTCCTAGGCCAAAATATCCCGATTATTATTTTCGATTACGGTATCATATGAGCCGTAAACTATTTTTAGACATAGTCTCAGGTATTGAAAATTACATTGAAACTCACCATCCTCTTTCTCCGCATTTTGATTTCTTTAGAGTCCGACCCGATGCTACGGGTGTACCCGGTTTTAGTGTTATTATGAAATGCACTTGCGCCATACGCCAATTAGCATACGGCGTAAAACCTGATTCATTAGATGAGTATTTACAAATGGGTACCCATACCGCACGCGATTGTTTAGATTTTTTTTACTATGTGCGTTATCGAATTGTTTATGCCCAAGTATTTATGAATGGTTTTCCTGGAATGATTTTTTTACTATGTGCGTTATCAATGACATTCAAAAGTTTTACACCGCACACAATAATATAAATGGTTTTCCTGGAATGCTTGAAAGCATTGATTGTATGCACTGGGAATGGAGAAATTGCCCAAAAGCATGGCATGGGCAATTTGGTAGAGGTGATAAAAAGTACCCAACTATATTGCTTGAGGCTGTTGCTTCATATGATTTGTGGATTTGGCATGCATTTTTTGGGGTAGCAGGTGCAAATAATGATTTAACTTTTTGAATAATTCTCTGTTATTTGATGACCTTCTTGATGGCATCGACCCCGTGGCTCCATTTGAATGTAACGGGGTTACATTTAAAAAAGGGTATTATCTAGCCGACGGCATTTACCCACAATAGGCATCTTTTGTTAAATGATTTACGGTTACAAGTTCAGAGAAGAATGTATTATATAAACGGAAACAAGAAGGTGCTCGAAAAAGTTATTGAAAGAGCTTTTGGGTCCTTCAAGGACTGTTGGCGTATTTAAGTCAAACGGCGCTTGCTTGGATATCCAACCAGCTAGAGAGTTATGCATACTTGCATTATATTGCATAACATGATTTTAGAAGATCAAAAGTATGCGTTAACCGAGTTTGACGAAGAAAGTTATATTTGTCCCCAACCAAATATATTAAGGATATGGGTCGAGCGATGCGATATCCGACGAAAAAAAGACAAAGAACTGCGTGATAAAAATACACACGCAAAGCTTCAACGTAATATCATTGAGCATCTTTGGCAACAACATCAACAAGAACATTAGTTTATGTATAATTTGATGTATTTTTTTTAATTTTCGCATTAGTTTTTGAATTTCGCAATGTTTTTTTTAAATGTATTGTAGTTTGTATTTTTAATTTAATGATATAAATTATGTTTGTGTGAAAAAATTGAAAAGAAAAAGAAAATA
The DNA here is from genome assembly GCA_026074375.1 of Tanacetum coccineum. Classification (NCBI taxonomy): domain Eukaryota; kingdom Viridiplantae; phylum Streptophyta; class Magnoliopsida; order Asterales; family Asteraceae; genus Tanacetum; species Tanacetum coccineum. The sequence continues at coordinate 4,499 of BQNB010090388.1, read as the reverse complement.
GTTAGTGGTGGGGCCCAAATGAAGAGGTGAAGGTGTGTTACGAGTGAAAGAATATTTTTGAATGGGAGTGAAATGCTGATGTGACAGCTTGTGAGACCTGTTTTGTTTTGTGGCTTAAGCCACCACACCCTACACTCTAAACTCATCTAATGAACAAGTCATGACAAAACTCTACAGCAAATAATTATTTTTTAATATTCAAGTTATCTACTTATCTAAATTCAAACTAGAAAACAAAGTTGACTTGTTACTGAAATTTAAATTCCACAATTAACTATTGTTAGCCAGTATGCTGTACACAAATGAGAGACAAATAAGTAAATCATTCTGACAAAATA
>BQNB010090387.1:0-27158 GCA_026074375.1 Tanacetum coccineum | reverse complement strand
TGAATTCACAAAAAGTCGAATCTAAGTTTTTATAAATAAATTTTAAATATTAAATTAAAAAGCGGTAAACTATTCAACCCCTTCTAGTTTTCCACAACTATGTTTAAGCTCAACTAGAGAAGACATTTATAAAAATAACTAAACCAATAAACACTCGACGAGATCAAATAGCACATGAACAATCGAGATCAAAACTTAATAAGCTACCACGATCTAACCCTAAAAAGCAAACGAAATAAGCACTATTTAGCTATGAAATTCGAATCTAGAACTTTAAATAAGCTAAAACCACTTTAACTATTTAAATCTCAACACAAATAAGCAAATAAGCAACGAAAATTTTATCCAAACCATATAAGCTCAAATGATTTCAAATAAGCTATTTAGAATCTTATTAAGTCGGATAATATGAGCTTCTAATAACACTAAAATAATTAAAGCTCAAAAATAAGCTATATTCAAGCTTATAAAAGCTTATTATATGCGAAAATGCCTAAAAACCATGAGATGAAAGCAAATAAGCTTGTGAGAGCTTATAGGATTAGATCTGACTGGTTTTGAAGTAGTTTTGACAGAATAAGCTAGGAGAATAAGCTCAAACGAAATTAGCTTATTAGACATTTAAGCTTAACGAGAAGAATAGAAACAAAATAAGCTAAAACAAAGTTTATTTCATGAACAATAAGCACTTACATCATTTAATAAGCTAATAACAACTTTTACAATAAGTTCAGAAAACAAAATAAGCTAAAACATTTCAAAGAAGCTAAAAACCTAACTAAAAAAACTTATTAAACTAAAATTCTGCTCTCAAAGATGTGGGGAGCGAGTTATATATAGCCAAGCTAGGAGGGGTGATTTTGTAAATTTTGTCCAATGATTTGGGAATAGAGTAGCCAATCATTGGCATTTCTTTGCGTGACCTCGAATCGCCAAATTAAATAGGAAGATCCAACCGCTAGTTGAGCAACACGCGAACATTTTAATTGTTTTCTTTCAACGCATTTGTTTTGTCTGTGTGATCAAATGATATGAAATGAATTCATATATCCACTTTACATGCCACGCGTCCCATTATTACTTGCTTATTCTTTTGCTAGTGCGTTGGCATGTGATCCATAAAGAATTATTTTGAGGGCACGTGATGCCATCTTTAAAAATATATGTCATATCTTTTGATGAGTATCACAAAACAACATAAATGGGCCTCTTTCATCATTTGTTAATTTTTCAAAAGCTAGAAGAGCTTCAGTTCCTGGGCCTGTGTTTTGAAGTTGGGCCTAGTATGGATTATGGACTTGGTTATCAAGTGAAAGAATTTAATCTTGGGCTTGAGAATGTATGGGTCAGCCCGGTTCATATAAATGAGTTACGGGCTGACCCAATAAGATCCGAGGGCACTGTTGGACTCGTGTTCTCGCGCTCTTTCCAATAGTATGCTTAGAGACTTTTCACGACTTCATCTTGGCTTTGAGTAATAATTAAACTTGACCAAATTGAGCCCAATAATTCCCGTTTTTGCACTATTTCAATCCTTTTACCTGCAAGACATAAAAATACCAAACAAACATATTTGCAAGAAAATTATCTATATTTTAGCATTTTTAGTCTGATTAATAGTGTTTTACGGTGTTATAAAGATGTGTGTTTTAGCACATATCAAACTCCCCCACACTAACACAAAACAAAGACCCGAAATTCTTAATTGGTTTCACCAAACTTGTTAAAAACACTAAATCTTGAACCCTTGCAACACCAATTATACCCAATTTGATAAAAACCCAAAAATCAAGAATCTAGTAAAAATCAAGAATTTGAGTAACTTGATGCATGTTTGATTTTATTTGAAAATGATGATGGGGGGTTTAGTTTAGGAGTGATTTGGGAGTGATTGAGAGCTACTTGGTAGAATTTTAGTGATGGTGGGGGTGAGGTTTTTCTGCTTGTCGCTTATCAGAGAGGAGAGGAGAGAAGACATATTTCTTTTTGTTTGATGAAACTGTGTGTGTTTGGATCGGCTTATAAGTTTAAGAGGAAAAAAAACCATAGGCTAAGTATTAAACCATTGAATATGGGTTGGGTTATAAAAATAAAAAAAAATTAAAAAAAATAGATTAATATGTATGTGTGTTTATGTGAGCTGCCGAACAAAGAGGAAAAAAAGGAGAGGGCTTTGGTCCATTTTTTTTGTTAAATATTTACATCCTTTAAAACTCGAGCCCGATTACTTAATTAACGGATTATAAATTATAAAAATACGATTTTGACGCGATTTCGATCAAAACACGCATAAAAGTCAAAAAAGTATTAAAATAAAATAATTAAGCTCTCGAAGCTAAAATATGAAATTGTTGATTTCTCGATCGTTAAAACGAATAATTAACCAACGTTCGACCCGCGAATAATTCAAACGACGATTTTTACTAAATCGACTATAAATAGTCAAATAAATACTATAAAATTTTAAAAATAGAATTTAAAGGCTCAGAAGTAAATAGCGACGTGAAACACGAGGCACAGAGACAAGCGTTAAAATCTAAAAGTAATGCGACCACATAAAAGTGACTCCATAAATAATCAAAAGAGTCAATTATCATACGTTTTCTTTCGGTTACTGACCTCAAAATTGACGGATGTCACAGTTTTTGTAATTTGTTTTCTGTATTTTGTTTCTTTTGAGCAAATCATGCTGATATTTTTTCTATTGTTACAAATTGTGCTAATTATAGAGTTTTGATCAAAGAAGATACAATGAAAGTTATGACAAAACTAATTTTAAAGGAATGCAAGGAAAAAGCTCGAGTTGAATCAAATCTTGCTAAACCAAAAACGGACAATGATACGAATATTGAACTCAGCTGGGAATTTCTGATGGAATTACAAAGAAATGCATACTACGAAATGTTTGATGAAGACGTGGTCGACCACATTGCTAAAGTTCTTAAAATACTTGATTTAATCAAAATTCCTAATGTGGACACCTATCGCCTACGCATGAAGGTTTCCTCTCTCACTGGCTGATGATGCAAGACAATGGTGGATAGATGAGGGGGATGGCAAAATCACTACTTGGGAAGATCTAGTTAAGAATTTTTTTTTGTAAATTTTATCCCCTATCCCGCGATGGCGAAGATGAAATGTTGAACGACGATGATAACGGCAAGCGTGATTACCTTGAATTCATATCCCAAGTTAATTCAAAATTCAAAAACTATGGGAGAGAGAATGATGGAACTAAAAAAGCTTTATTTCGTTCCTGGATAAATGGAAGTTGGCATAAAGAACTGATAGATGACATCGTATCAAGCGATGAAGAATGGGAGGAATCTGACTTTGGAAACCATCCTAAAACTAATACTGACTCATTCTTCAAACCTTATTTGGAAACTCATGAAAAAATGACATTGGAAGAGAGGATGAACTATGCCGAAAGAAGCGTAAGGGCAACAAAGTGAATTAGAAAAAATTATTCTTAACAAAGCGCCCAAATCTAACAATATGAATGATAAGCAGCCTAATAAAAGGGTGTGCAAAGCTAAAAAGTTTGAAGCTATAAAGTATTCATTGGGACCTAGCGAAGAATACATTACTATAAAATCATGCGAATACAATGCTTGGGAAAGGAGCGAAGATAGTGTGTCTCACATCTACTAAGAATTTTTTTGGAAAAGGGACGAGGGGTAGACTGTGACACGCACCGAGTAAAGTAGCTGGAAGGAAAAAGTCTAACTTAAAGGTTAGCTGAAAGAAAAGTGCTTTCCAGGAGACAACCTGACTATTTTTCATTTTATTATCGAGTATGTCTTCCCAAACATCATTACAGCATATTCATACCACCCCATACGGCGTGTCGAATGTCTGGGCATCATCCAATCTTTTAATCTTTTATATTTAAAAACTTTTCTGTCAGATTTTCTATACGGCGTATTTGTTAGACGAATACAACGTATTAGTTAATCTGACTCGTACTTAGGATTTTTAACATAGTTTAAGATACGGCGTATCCGCCTTAAATCATACGGCGTATTGATCTCCTGTTCGCTTTCTAGGATTTTATTTTCTAACCAAGCTGATACAACCGAGATAGAATTGCATTGTTTTCTTATTGATTGATATAGGAGCTTGCTGAGCGATGCGACATGATTAGTGGTATGCTTATTTTCTGGAATTACTGTGTGCATGTTGTTCGTGCTAGGATTCAAACGCTCTTTCACACACAATCTTGCTCATAAATGCAACATGGAGGATCATACCGAGAAAATCTCAGGGGAGTTTCCCGTTCTAATTCTTTATATTTCCTGTATTTAATTTTATATTTATACAACGAGGGCGTTGTATATTTCAAGTGGGGGAGGAGAATTAGAACGCTTACTAGTCCTTGTTTTCACAATAATATGCTTATTTTATGCCAAAAAAATAAATTTAGCATACTTTTTGTGAAATTATTATCCATATGACCTTGCACACATAACCCTTATTAGATATTATGAGGATTTAGACTTATCCGTTTCTAAATTTTTTCCCAAATTCCACAAAAATATGAGTGTGCCGGTGATGCTGTAAACTTTAGAACTTGGCTTGGTATATCTACTCGAGACCACAATGATAAGTACTATTTTTAATTGATGGATTGACACTTTTGAACTGGTAAATTTCTAGGATTACACCAAAAAGCTTATACATATTGTTATATTAACTAACTACACTGGTTAGTTAACCCCCATATAAACCCTTTGTTTACTCTTATTTTTAGAGTAAGATACCTCTAAAAAACCTGTTGAGCCATTCTTTTCTTTTCATACACCACAAATATATGTTTTGTTACACCTTTACACCTTAGCCTACCCTATTAGATTAAGTCCTTTCTCTTTTTCGGTTGCTAGTTGTTTTTGTGTAAAGTATTGTATTTCCTGTGTCGAGATGTTAATTTTCTATCTCTGGTATGGTCGGGAAATTGCACAACGCAATTGGGCATGTGTTGATTTTATATCATTGGTTAGGTCGGGAAATTTCATAATGCAATGGGAATGTAAAAGTAGTAGTTCGCTCGTGTATTTTTACTACTTCGTTATTATGATCGAATATCAATTATTCAGATTTATCGTAGTCATGAGATGGTGAAATTCTACACATTAGATTTTCTTTCCAGTTCTTAGTAGTTGTTAAAAAAATCAAAAAAATCAAAAAAATACAAAAAAAAAGATGTTTGCAGAGTATTGTTGTATTAGAGTTAGTACGTAATATAAACCAACTATGTAAAAGTATGTATAAAGTGGTAAAAATCACCACTAGAGTTGTAATTGGGATGATTGAGAGTTGACCGTTATGGGAAAGCCGACTAAGGTTTGTTTTCATTAATCTTTTGATCGAGATATTTTGTGAGTCTAATTCGTGTCTCCAAAGCATTGATTGTTCCGTGTTAAAGCGTGAGTTAGTCTATCATTTTGTGTCTTCTTCAAGGGATGGTCGGGAAAGTAACTAGCAACTTTATACCTTATCTGTTTGGACTTAATCTATTTGTTTTGTTTCATTTTTATTTAACACCAATTATTTTCCCTTTCCTAATTCTTATCCTTTGGTCTTACTTGAATGAGGATGCGAGCAATCACGCATGTCTATTCCGTCGTTACGACCATGTATGTGTGGTTTTGTCCGCCTTGTTGGTTTATTACTATTGGTCAAGGGTTAGAAGATCCATACCTTATATCACTCTTCGTCCTAACCCTTGGTTTTACTTGAGGGGGGAATGATTGTAATCATGTATGTCTATTCCATCGTTATGGATGTGTATATGTGGTTTGTCGCCCCTTATCGATCTCAACCAATACGGCGTATCAACCTTATTCCAGACGATATATATACAAAACCCTAAACACGATTTTAGGGTGTGCTTAATTATATTTTCGAAACCCTAACCACATAAGACAATTTTTAGAGATCAAGAAGAGCAGCAAAGGTCTTGCAAAGTGCTTAATTCAATAGGAAACACCTTGTAATCTTCTATACTCTAAATACACATTTGGTTTTTGGTATCATTTGATTAGTTTACCTTAATCGTTCGTCTATGACATTTGTATTCGTTATAATGGTTATCGGCTAGTACCTTTAGGTATTAGCCATGTTTATGAAAGTTTAATGTTTGGTTTGTTTTTACCGATTGCTTAATTTATCGTTGATTTGTTGATTATGTTTATCACATGATATTTGTTTATGTTTGATTGCGCGGTTTAATTTTTTATTCAACTAGATCTAGTGATACGGACCAAGTAATCTAGGTTTAGGATAAAACTCGCGTATTGTTATATGGAATTGGAATTATAGAACTACAATCGGAAGATCATAGTGTTTCCCCCGGTTATAAAGAATGGTAGGCTAAGTGGTGACTTAGGTTAATACTACAAATGCATTCTACGACCTTGCTTGGATTCATTATTGGTCGGTAGACTACTAATACATATAGCTAGATTGAACATAAGTGGATAAAGCATCGATGAGCTAGGGTTCGCATGATTTTCACCAATATTGTCCTCTAGATGAATTATAATCACTTATTTGACATTCAATACGCCGTATCCATCAAGAAGATACGGCGTATCTGTGCCCTAACTTCACAAGAAACCACGAAGACACAATAATCTATATGCCGTATTCAGAATGCATAATACGCCGTATGATCGATGATGCGATACTCGAGAAGAACATCTGGAAGATGACAAACGTGATCTACTTAAGAAAACCTCTTTATGACTTACTCAACTCAATAAATACATGACTTAATTCCAGCAGCTATAAATACAAAATCCTAAACACGACTTTAGGTTGTGCTTAACCATATTTTTGAAACCCTAATCACAGAGGATGATTTTCAGAGGCTGAGAAGAGCAGGAAGGTCAAGCAAAGCTCTTAATCACAAAGGAAACACCGTGTAATTCCCTTATACTCTAAATACGCGTTCGGTTATTGGTATCATTCATTAACTTGGTTAGTTTACCTTAATAGTTCTTCTATGACATTTGTATCTGTAATTACAATGGTTATCGGCTAATACCTTTAGGTATTAGCTATGTTTATGAAGATTTAATGTTTGGTTTTATTTATATCGATGCCTCTTATTTGCTTGTATGTTGGCTTATGTTTTCAATTTTTACTCGCTTACTCGGTTATGTGCTTAAGTATGAGACCTATCATTCAACTAGGTCTAGGAATACAAATAAAGAGTTAGCTAGATACTGGGATAGCTCTCCATATCAGCAATCTAAATATCTAGAATAATAGGATCACAAATTAATGTGTTGTCATGCCCTAAGGTTTAGTGAACAAGTTGGACTAGGGGTGACCTAGGATTAACAAATAACGTTCTGATTCCTTGAAGGATGGATTGGGGCTAGTGGACTACCAATATATAGAAGGTCGTTAAGCAGTAAGTTAGTAAAGTCTCTATAAGCTAGTCGTTAGTGAGATCACCAACATTAAACTTCTAAGATTTATTATAACTAACCGCGAATACTTTATGCGGATGTGCCTAATTATGACAGACTTAGCATGTCTAGGTTTTAGGAAGAAGTACCACCTAAATCTAGGAATGATATATCAAACAACAATAAAATAGTCATTGCACTAATAAATAAACCTGCGTTCTATCAGATTAATCATGGTTGATACAGTTTCCTTACCATAGGCTTGAACCGTTCCTCTATCCTCTGATTAATCTCTTATGTGCATTAGAGTAGCTTAAGTAGAGTTAAGTCACCAACAAAACCCGTGCCAGTCTCTCAGACTGAAAACACCATTTTTATTTGTTATAATTAGGATTAACTTAGGTTTAGCATAGGTTTAACATACAATAGAATAACTTAGATAACTAAAATACTGATAAATATAAGAATTAGTTCTCTCTCTTAGTGATCAACACCCTACTTACCAACCAAGCTACAATTGATTGGGTACACTGCCCGTTAAAGTGTTGTTTTAGGTAAAGTCGACAAAATATAAATAGTAAAACTTAATACATAAAATAACACCTACACGATGACACATCAATGAATTATGTGGTCCCAATTTATTTAAACCTGGTTACTACCTGCTTTTTCTGACACACGGATCCACCTAAGTGGGACGGATCTCCCTAAACTAGATTCGTGGATCCATGACAAGCTCAAAAACGAACATAGTTGGTTTTAGCCAAATTGGGATATAGTGTTATGTTTTGGCAATTGGAGTGTGATATATATATATATATATATATATATATATATATATATATATATATATATATATATATATATATATTATTAGTACTTAATATATTAAAAATATATATCATGATTATAATATTATTGGAGTGTGTTCAATCAATATTAGAGTCGAACGTCCAAAAATTATTCTCGAAGTGAATTTGTTCGCACTTGTCGTGAATTTCTTGATGGAATTTCAACGTAGTCGATCCTACTAGAAGTGTGTTAACTTTTAGCATATATTTGACCATTGCAAATAACACAAGCATTATGAACATTTAGACTCAAAAAGACATTATCAACACAAGTGTGAATTGTAATTCGATGATTGTTCTTTTCGTCCTTTTCAATTGATTTTGTAATTTCATGTATTGACCATACATGTAGATTTTGAAAATATCTATGGTCATTTTATTGATATTTTCTTTATCTAGTAAAATTCTAATCTCGATTATGTTCATGATTGGTAGTTTATGATTAGAACGTGTAATGAGAATTAACATCTTTTGAATAATGATTAATTACTTCATTAAATATCCATTTATGATTATTTTTAGGAGGATGGAGGATCACTATCCGTGCTGAGTTCCATCATTCCTAATCCTAATCTTAAATAATTAAATACTTCACGTTTTAAGGGTTTAGTTAATATGTCAGCTATGTTATCTTCGGATGCAACTTTCTCGCGATAGACTTATGTCAGAGCCTTCTGGACGTTGTCGCGAAGAAGTGATGACGTATTTCTATATGTTTAGTTCTAGAGTGTTGTACGGGGTCTTTCTACGCAAGTCGATTGACGCCTTATTATCGTGGCATAATCTAGAACCATCTATTTAGGCGTATGTCGTAGTCGATGATTCTAGCTTGTTTCATGCCATAAGGTCTTGTTGACACGCCTTTCGGTGGATACGTACTTCGGATACAATTCGATGGAGATACTCAAGGGCCTTGTTTCTTAGCGAACCAAGATTTTAAACAACATCTCATGACCGTATAAACGCCACTAGTGCTTTTATGATCAACGTAATCGCCTGTGTGGTTAGAGTCAGCATAAACTATAGTTTCTATTCTGGTTCCTTTCGGATACCATAATCCTAAGTGGATAGTTCCCCTAATATACCTAAATAAATATACGCTTAACGGATTCTAAGTGGGTAGTCTAATGATTTTCTTGGAAACGAGCACATAAGCAAACACTAAACATAATATTAGGCCTACTTGCGATTAAATAAAGTAAACTACCAATCATACCTCGATATTTAGTACAATCCACGGAGTCGGCTTCATCATCCTTAGTGAGCTTGATCTCCATCTACATCGGCGTCTTGGTTGGTTTGGAGTCTTCCAACTCGAACTTCTTTAACATCTCCTTGATATACTTGGATTGATTGAAAAATATCATGTCTTCTATTTGTTTTATTTGAAGACCCAAGAAGAAGTTCAACTCCCTCATCATACTCATTTCAAACTTATCGTGCATGATTTTTGCAAAATCATCACACAAGTATTGACACGTGGATCCAAATATAATGTCATCAACATATATTTGAACTATGATGAGATGTGACTTTGGTTTCTTAGTAAAAAGTATGTTATCGACCATTCCTATTGAATACTCGTGTTTTATTAAAAATGCTTTTAGTCTATCATACCAAGCCTTGGGAGCTTGCTTAAGACCATACAAAGCCTTTTTAAGTTTCTAAACATAATTTAGTTTTTTAAAATCAATAAAGCCTGGAGATTGAGCAACGTAAACCTCTTCGTTTATGAATCCATTTAGAAAGCACTTTTTATATTCATTTGGTATAATTTGAAATCATTTGCACAAGCAATAGCAAGAAGTATTCTAATAGACTCTAACCTAGCTACCAGAGCGTATGTTTCATCATAATATATACCTTATTGTTGATTATATCCTTGCGCCACTAATCTAGCCTTATTCTTAGACACTATACCATTTTCGTCTAATTTATTTCTAAAGACCCATTTTGTTCCTATGACTGTTTAACTCATGGGTAAAGGAACTAAATCCCAAAAATCATTAGCTACAAATTAATTTAATTCTTCTTGCATAGCTATAACCCAACTTTCATCTCCTAATGCTTCATTGACATTTTTGGGCTCTATGGTAGAAATAAAACAAAATAAATTACTATGATTTTAGTCTTGTGATCTTAATGTCCTTTTATTAAGATTACCTATGACTTGTTCTAATGGAAGATTCTTGGACTCCTTAATGTTAACAACTTTGTCAACTTCTATCGACTCATCTTTTTCATTACTATTGTTTACTACTTTAGTATTATTTTCAATAGCTTCTTCTTCACCAACATCGTCATCAACCAATGGTGATAATTTGGAAGGAGGATGACTTTCATCGAATGTCACGTTAAGTGATTCTTTGACTTTCATTGTATGTTTATTAAAAACTACATAGGCTTTGCTATTTTGAGAATATCCTATAAAACACTTTCGTATGACTTTGGGTCAAACTTGGTTAGATAGTCTTTAGTATTTAGAATGAAGTACTTGCTTCCAAATACTTTGAAATATTCTAAAGAGGGTTTCCTACCTCTAAATATTTTATAAGGGGTTTTTCCTAGTATTGGTCAAATTAAGATTCTATTAAGAATGTAAGTTGACGTATCAATGACATTACACCAAAACTTTTATGGAATGGATTATTCATTTAAAATAGTCCTAGACATCTCTTGTAAAGTTCTATTCTTTCTTTCTACTACCTTATTTGATTGTGGAGTACGTGGAGCTGAGAAATTATGAGTAATGCCTTGTGCATCACAATAAGCTCTGAATTGTACTTCATTGTCAAATTTCCGACCATGATCCGTTCTAATAGCTACTATAGAACTTCCTAGTTGGTTTTGAATTTTCCTACTTAATATTTCAAATTTCTCAAATGCTTCATTTTTGGTTTTTAGAAACTTATTCCATGTATATCTAGAATAATCATCTACTACTACTAAAGTGTATAAATTACCTCCATAGCTTTTTGTTGCCGACGGACCAAATAAACCCATATGTAATAATTCTAGACATATTTTAGTAGAAACTATATTTTTAGCTTTATGACTAGCATGAGCTTGCTTCCTAATTTTTCAAGCATCACAAAAATGTTTATCATACTTTAGCTTAGGTAAATTTCTAACTAATTCTTTTGATGACAAAGATTGAATTAAACGCATATTTTCATGACCAAGTCTTCTATGCCATAATGTAGAATTATCAACTACTATGGTAAGACATAATTTGTATTGAGACTTATTTTCTAATTTCATTACGTATAAACCATTTTTCCTAATCCCATTTCCTGTGGTTTTACCATCTTTAATTATTTCACTACATTCTTCTGTGAATAAGACTCTACACTTATTATCACATATTTGACCAACAATAAGTAAATTTAACGCTAGGTTATCTATGTGTTCTACGTTGGATATAGTAAGAGAGTTATTTGAGATCGTATCTTTGCCTATGATTTTTCCTTTCAAGTTAGTTCCAAAGACAAAATTACCTCCGTCGTATGCTTTGTAGGTAGAGAATATACTTTTGTTACCAGTCATATGTTTGGAGCAACCGCTATCTTTAATTCATTCGTCTTGCTCCAAACACATTCTCAAGCATACCTATTTTAACAAAAACAAATTCAAGCGTTTGGTCCCCAATATCTTATGGGTCCAAAAATGTTAGTGTTGTACATCCCTTGCAATTGTTGTAATTGATTGAGATATTAAAATGGGAAACAATTTCCCATGTGTACAAAACCTTGACTTTGGTTGTTATTCTAATTCAGAGGATAGAAGTTTTGGTAAATTGGTTCTATAGAGTTTATTCAAGGTTGAGGTGAGTTATGTCTTGGTTGTGAAAAGTTATTTCTTCTAGGTGGAGGCGTTTTCGACCTAGACTCGGTTTTGATGTAACCCAAACCGCTTTTAATTGATGATTTTAAAGACTGTTTCTTTGACTCTTCAATCTTAGTATGTTTAAGTTTCTTTCTAGTAATGACAAAATATAACAACCCATAATTTTCCAGTATTTCATCAATGTAATATCTACTTACTATGTTAAGTACTACTTTTTCACGGTAATAAAATTTCGTTTCATTCTATTCCATTATGTAACAGAGTTTACGTTTCTAAAGTTAACAAAGCCCACGCAACCTACCTATGACAATCCTATCTACATATATTTCAAGCAAACATCATAACATGTCAAGTCAATATCATAATATCTTTTTTACAAAGTACATTACTCATATAATGTACCATTTGCAACGTTGTATCAAAACGGGCTTTAAACCATTATCGTATACCTCTAAACCCTAATTCCATGAAAGGTTAATATCTAAAGTGAATATACAATTTACTAAAGCATATGTGCAAGTAATATAACATCTCATTTGAAATATAAACTCCCTCCAAGTCAAGGTACAAGTCTTTAAAAGAACAATGTACAAGTCATTAAGCATGACATCTAAAATAGCCGTTTTACCTCCGTTTTCATTCTAATTTCTTCACCACCAATTTTGTACAAGTTACTAAACTCAATATACAATGTATAAACCCTAATTATTCTACTCATAATCTCTCACACATATTTTTACACTCAAAACCCTAATTCAAAACCCTAAACCCTAAAACCGAGCTAGTTTTTAAACCATGACTCGTTTCTTTATTTTTATCCATTGTAAACCTTAACCAATACTCAAATAAGTTGTAATAACATAAATTACAACATTACAAATCACATTCCATCATCATTTCACCATTTTAACAACAATGTACAAGAATTAAATCAAGAAAACCCTAATTGAACCCTAATTTAAACTTTTGACCCGTCTACTCATTTTTGCCCATTTTAAACCTGAACCACCTATCAAATCTTGTTAATAACTCCTAATACAATCCTTATAAACATTAATCCATCATTATTGATCAAGTGTACTCGAAATCCATGCTTAAAAACCCTAGTTTGAGCCCTAAGGAACCCGCGACCTCTTTTCTTGCAAATTGACCCATTTTGAAGCTACACTTTGCAAACAAGCACCTTGATGACCATCCTACTTTATCAATAACCAGCTTAAAATCATCTCTAAGTCTTCTCCTTGGTTACAAAAGCTCCACATCCTCTCATTTGGCCCTAAGTAAGCCGCGATACTACAAGGACCATCCACCACCTTCTAGCTAGTTTCTAGCTTACATGATTCATCTCATAGCTTCTACACATCACCCTCTAGTTGATCCACATGTCCAAGATCAGATCACTAAGACTCCTTGGCCACCAAGACTCCATTCGACTATAAATAGGAGCATAAACTCTTCATTCTTACTCATCCCCCACTTCCTCCTCTATAACCCTTAATAGCAGCAATCCTTTTCTCAAATAAGATCCTAAGAGGTACTAAGAAGTCTCAAGAACAGAAGTGAAGCAAAAGAAACCAAGAAAAGAAGCCCGAGAGTCGTTATTCTAGGCGTACGAAGCTAAAAGTCTCGATTTCAACCCATTTTCAAGCTATAAGCTCAAACCCAAGTTCTATGATCTTTATACCTGCTCCTACACTCTTATAATGTTCATATGATCCTAAATATACTCTTGTTAAAGTTTTATAACTCAATTCATACTCATTTTCCATTTTGATCCAAAACCGTACACCCGAAACCCTAATTTTATGTTTTTCTTAAAACTAAATGTTATAATGGTTAAATATTGTTATAATCTATCCTAACATGCTTAACTAATGTTAATATAACAACTTTATCAAGTCTTGAAGGAATTTGAACTTAAAACCCGCGCGTTTTCGTTTTAAAACCCTAATATGACCCGTTTTGCTTCCTAGCTTAACGAATCATTATTTTAAACTTTCATTATGTTAAATCTTCATATTTTAGCTTATATTAATAAGCTATAACCTGTAAATTACTTTTCATATTGAAAAATATCATTATTATGAATTTTGGACTTGTATTGTAAATCATTTCCATGCAAAGGGTATATACCGTAACTTTTGAAAACTTATAAGTACAAGGACTATTTTTGCCATATTTCTAAAGTTATAACTACAGGGGTCTATTATGTCACTTTTCAAAGTGCAAGGTTTACTTTGCACATCTTTTAAACTTGAAGGACCAAACTCGTAAAAGTGCAAACTCCAAGGGTATATTTTGCCATTTTTCATTCTTAAGGGTCTAAAATGTAACATTTTGAAAAAGTATAAAAACATGTTCAAAACATTACAAGACATAACTTTAATTAACGCTTGTCGTGCTTATCATTTCCAGATATTGATCAAAACGCTTAAAACCGATTATATCGTATCACAATACTAGGGAGCTTCATATTAGAGGTTTCATCTTGGTATTACTGCTGACTGAGTTTTGTGGGTTTACGATTTTTAAAGTGCCTCGCTCCCAAACTTTTACTAAATGACCTCTGAAATATGTTGGCCCCAACGATGATAGAATAATTCCAAACTCTCCAATCAACTTATAACAAAATTAAAACTCTTATAATCAAGTTCAGAGTATAATCTAGCTAAGGGTGGAGTTGTGGGAGGGAAGAGGGTGGGGGTGGTTTGACTCGACATATTATCCCAGGTTACGTGACGAAGCTACTTTCTTTCAAGTTGATATACTTTCCTCCCGAGTAGATAACGTCGTACTACCATACAGACGCATTTCCTTTCATATACTTTTGCCGTTAATCAGATTTTCCTGTTAAGGTGAGATTCCAAACCTCGCATTTTTACTTATTTACAAGCTTTATAAACTCGTGAGGGGTACAATGCTAAATTGTTTTTTAATATACACAAATACT
The DNA here is from genome assembly GCA_026074375.1 of Tanacetum coccineum. Lineage (NCBI taxonomy): Eukaryota > Viridiplantae > Streptophyta > Magnoliopsida > Asterales > Asteraceae > Tanacetum > Tanacetum coccineum. The sequence goes on along the minus strand of BQNB010090387.1, from coordinate 12,093 downwards.
TAAAACCGATATTGTGAAGTCATAAACCTCGCCTTTTACTTATTTACCTGAATTATAAACCCCCGAGGGGGATACAATGCTTATTACAACTCTTTTACATACTCTCTAATCTTATAACAAATTGTGATTACTTTTTCAAAGACTTAATGAATCATAACCCCGTATTTTCATCTTTTGATACTTTATAAACCTGTGATACCTGCTATAAACCATGAATACAAGTGTTTTCTAAATGTATGTTATCCAGATATGTATGCTATCCCGATATATTATTGCCTAAGTAGCTTACAGTGTCATTATTTCCATATCATGAACCATTAATTACTTGCATTGCGAGTGAATGCGAATATTGTGAATAGATCTATTGGGGGTGATGGCTCCCGTTTGTATACTCATGCTTGGGGTGGCCAAACGCACTATATATTGTCCTAATAGGTACTTGTCAAGTTACCTTTTCTACGGGGACATCTGTCTCTAACCAATATCACTACGGTGATCTTCCCTGTTAATGTATTGGTGTCATGAGCTTAGATGCAATAATAATGTTACTATTTTTCCATGATAATTGTATTCATTGCAATTATTACCAATAACGGGTGTATAAAAACGTAACCCACTTACCATTAAACTTGCATTCATGTCCCTATAATATGCTGTTCTCCAAAAATCATGATGTTCTCCTAATAAATGGATGTTTCTCCAAGATAATGTTATTCTCTATGATAAATCTGTTCTCCATAATAATATTGTTTTCCATAATAATTGTGCACACTATAATTTGTATTCAAACTAATTACCATAAACCTATGAATTTCACTCAACCTTTGTGTTGACTTTTTAGCATGTTTATCTCAGGTAATTGAGCAACTTATGGCACGGAGTGGCATGGACTTGAAAATGGCTAAAACTTGTTATCATTCACATTGTATGTAACTAGATTTTGGGACCTGCCTTTGTAAAACTCTGATTTTAAATGAATGATAACGTATATTTTGAACAAACGTCTCTTTTGAGTAGTTTTCTATGATTATGATTGTTGTATCCATGAAGTAATACTCCAGATTAGCTTCCGCTGCTATATGTAAAAATGGGGTTGTTACAGATTGGTATCAAAGCTCACGGTTATAGAGAACAAGGGTAACACCTTAACTATAACTACTTTTCTTTGGCCATCAATGTCCTCCATGCCACTACATTCCCTGAATTGTAAAGATGCCACTACCTTTCCCGAATACTATGTAAAAATACATAACTATTATACTATTATATAGGTAACTTATGTTATTTACTACTAGGTTGTTACAGTCATGTCTTCGTCCCCTCACTCATCCAATTCCGGTATTGAGAATACTTTTTCCTCCATGAACATTCTAAACAATTTCCCAGCCTCACCGAGAAATGTTTCTCCTTAATCTTCTGATGATTTTACTAAGTATCTTTTGGACATACTAGTCTTCTCACCTTTACATGATGATCTGTATATAAAGAACATACAAGCATATGATACTATTCCACCACCCTAAGTTATTATTGCTCTACCAGCTATTGTACCTCCACCGATGTTTAATTCCTGAGATTCCTTTCCTTCCAAGAAGATTTCATCACCTAAAGACACTAAGCCTCCTATTGAATCACTCATTTCCGTATCTATCTCTCGAAGTCTTAAATTCTAAAACTTTCCGTTCTATCTTGCAATATCAAAGAATGATCACAAGTCTTTTTATTCTTATATCTTTGATATGACTATATCATTTTATGGATTCTTATTCTGTGTTGTATTTCATATAGATGCCTCCCAAGAGAACATCAACATCTGCAGCACCAGCTATGACTCAAGCTGCCATCCGGCTACTGATTACTGATGGTATTGTTGCCGCTCTAGAAGTACAAGCTGCTACCATGGCAAATGCCGACAATCCCAATAGGAACACTAGACCAAGAGAAATTTCTGTAGCAAAAAGAGGAAACTACAAAGAATTCATAAGCTGTCAACCTTTCTACTTCAATGGTATGGAAGGAGCTGTTAGACTCATTCGCTAGTTTGAACGGACTGAATTAGTATTTTCTCGTAGCAACTGTGCCAAGGAAAATAGAGTGACATTTGTTACTGGTAGCCTGACTGACGATGCCTTGTCCTGGTGGAATGCATACGCCAAACCTATCGGAATAGAACAAGCTAATAAGATCACCTGGACTGAATTGAAAAGGCTCTTGACCAATAAGTATTGCCCTCAAACTGAAGTCAAGAAAATGGAAGATAAATTTTACAACTTGGTTGTGAAAAGAGATGATCTCAAGACTTACATTAGAAGATTCCAAGAGTTAGCAGTCTTATGCTCAAACAAGGTGCAAAATTCTGAGAAACTTATGGAAGCTTTCATTGGGGGACTGCCCCAAAGCATTGAAGGAAACGTTACTGCTTCAAAACCTCAAACTTTGGAGGAAGTTGTCAACATAGCCCAGAGGCTAATGGATCAGATACTAAAGCGCAATTCTGTGGCAGAAACTGATGATCATAAAAGAAAGTTTGAGGATAAAAGAAACACCAACAACGACGACAACAACTACCCTAATAATCGTAACAATAACAAATACCCCAATGATAATAACAACAATAACCACTCTAAAAATCGCAACAACCACAACTACCAAGATAACCGCAACAATGATCATCACCAACAACAAAAGGGAAGGCAGGAAACCTTCAAGGCTAATAGAAAGTGTGGATATAATGGACCTCATCCCCTCTGTAGGAAGTGTACACTGCATCACACAGGACCATGCATTGTCAGGTGTCAGAATTGTCACAAAATAGGCCATCAGACTAGAAACTGTAGGAGCTAAGAACTTCTGTTTCCAAATATCACTCTATCTCTCAATCAAATCTCGGGACGAGATTTCTTTAAGGGGTGGAGACTATAACAACCCGCAATTTTCATCAATGTAAATATCCATCTATTAAGTTAGATGCAATGTACTATCTATCTATTATATATGAACCACCCTTTTTCAGGGAAATTTTTCGCTTTATTACATTACTTGCATTACCAATATCTTCATATGCAATGTAACTTGCATATCTAAAGTTAACGAGCTCACGCAACCTACCTATGGCAATCCTATCTACATATATATCAAGCAAACATCATAACATGTCAAGTCAATATCTTAATATCATTTTTACAAAGTACATTATTCATATAATGTACCATTTGCAACATTATATCAAGACAGGCTTTAAACCGTTATCGTTTACCTCTAAACCCTAATTCCATGAAAGATTAAAATCTAAAGTGAATGTACAAGTTACCAAAGCATATGTACAAGTAATATAACATCTCATTTGAAATATAAACTCCCTCCAAGTCAAAGTGCAAGTCTTTAAAAGCACAATATACAAGTCATTAAGCATGACATCCAAAATAGCCATTTTACCTCCGTTTTCATTCTAGTTTCTTCACCACCAATTTTGTACAAGCTACTACACTCAATATACAATGTACAAACCCTAATTATTCTACTCATAAGCTCCCACACATATTTTTACACTCAAAACCCTAAATCAAAACCCTAAACCCTAAAACCGAGCTAGTTTCTAAACCATGACCCGTTTCTTTGTTTTTATCCATTGTAAACCTAAACCAATACTCAAATAAGTTGTAAATACTTAATTTACAACTTTACAAATTACATTCCATCATTATATCTTAATTATAACAACAATGGACAAAAATTAAACCAAGAAAACCCTAAACAAACCCTAATTGCAAAACATGACCCGTTTACTCATTTTTACCTATTTTTAACCCGAACCACCAATCAAATCTTGTTATTAACTCTTAATACAAGTCTTGAAATCCATAAGCTATCATAATAACATAAGTGTACTCAAATTGGAAGCTTAAAAACCTTAAACAAACCTTATGAACCCGTGTACACCCTTTCTTGCATTTTCCATTTCATCATTTTACCTATTTTAAAACTCGAACCACTAATCCAATAATGTTGTAAACTCATAATATAAACTTCATAATCATTAATCCATCATTACTAATCAAGTATACTCGAAAAATAAGCTTGAAAACCCTAATCGGGCCCTATGGAACCCGCGACCCATTTTTGCATGTTTTAACCCATTTTAAAAAGCCAACCATGTAACCACACATTCCTAGCAGCTCTATCATCATCTCCAAGCAGCTTACCAAGCTACTTACTTCATTTCTTGGTCCTAAAAAGCTCCACATCTCCCTCTTTGTCACCAAGATCAGCCGCGGCTAGAAATGCTCCACACAACCCTTCTTTAAACATTTACACCTTGTATATTCATCATCATAGTCCCTCCTCATCATACTCTAGCCCTCACACCTGTCCTAAACTTAGCTACCAAGTTCCCTTGGCCTCCAAGGGTTCGCATGCTATATAAAGGGATCACCACCCTTCATTTCAACTCACACCCCACGTATTCTTTCTATAACCCATAATAGCAGCAACTATTTGCTCAAGAAGGTCCTAAGAAGTCTCAAGATCAGAAGTGAAGCAAAAGAAACCAAGAAAAGAAGCCCCGGAGTCGTTATTCTAGGCGTACGAAGCTAAAAGTCCCGATTTTGACCCATTTTCAAGCTATAAGCTCAAACCCAGGTTCTAAAGGTTCCACTTCTGCTCCTATACCCTTATGATGTTCATATGATCATGCATAAACTCTTGTTAAAGTTTTATAACTCAATTCATGCTCATTTTCCAATTTGATCCAAAACCGTACACCCGAAACCCTAATTTTGTGTTTTTCTTAAATCAAATCGTTATAATGGTTAAATGTTGTTATAATCTATTCTATTAAGTAAAACTAATGTTATTATAACCACTTTATCAAGTCTTGAAGGAATTTGAATTAAAAACCTACGCGTTTTCGTTTTAAAACCCTAATTCGACCCGTTTTGATTTCTGGATTAACGAATCGTTATTTTAAACATTTGTTATGTTAAACCTTCATATTTTAGCTCATTCTAATAAGCTATAACCTGAAAATATCTTTTGGAACGTTAAAATAAGCTTGCATGGCCATTCGGACTTGTTTTGTAAATATTATCCATGCAAGGAGTATATAACGTAACTTTCTGAAACTTATAACTAAAGGGACTGAAAATGTCATTTTATCAAAGTTATAAATATAGGGTTCTATTATGTCACTTTCCAAAGTACAAGGTTTAATTTGTATATCTTTTAAACTTGAAGGACCAAACTCGTAAAAGTGCAAACTCTAATGGTATATTTTGCCATTTTTCATTCTTAAGGGTCTAAAATGTAACATTTTGAAAAAGTATAAAAACATGTTCAAAACATTATAAGACATAACTTTAATTAACGCTTGTCGTGCTTATCATTTCCAGATATTGATCAAAACGCTTAAAACCGATTATATCGTATCACAATACTAGGGAGCTTCATATTAAGAGGTTTCATCTTGGTATTACGTTCTGACTGAGTTGTTGGGTTTACGATTTAAAGTGCCCTAGCTCCTCAAACTTTTACTGAATGACCTCTGAAATATGATGGCCCGAACGATGATAGAATAATTCCAAACTCTCCAATCAAACTTATAACAATATTAAACTCTTAGAATCAAAGTTCTAGAGTATAATCTTGCTAAGACTCGACATATTATCCCAGGTTACGTGATGAAGCTACTTTCTTTCAAGTTGATATACTTTCTGCCCGAGTAGATAACGTCGTACTACCATACAGACGCATTTCCTTTCATATACTTTTGCCGTTAATCAGATTTTCCTGTTAAGGTGAGATTCATAGCCTCGCTTTTACTTATTTACATGCTTTATAAACTCGTGAGGGGGATACATGCTCAATTGTTTTTAATATACACAAATACTTAAAACCGATATTGTAAAGTTCATAACCTCGCCTTTACTTATTTACATGTATTATAAACCCGCGAGGGGGATACATGCTTATTACAAACTCTTTTACATACTCTCTTATCTTATAACAAATGTGATTACTTTTCAAAGACTTAATGAATTCATAACCCCATATTTCAATCTTTTGATTACTTTATAAACCTGTGATACCTGCTATAAACCATGAATACAAGTGTTTTCTAAATGTATGTTATCCAGATATGTATGTTACCCGATATATTATTGCCTAAGTAGCTTACAGTGTCATTATTTCCATATCATGAACCATTAATTACTTGCATTGCGAGTGAATGCGAATATTGTGAATAGATCTATTGGGGGTGATGGCTCCCGTTTGTATACTCATGTTTGGGGTGGCCAAACGCACTATATTTGTCCTAATAGGTAACCTTGGCAAGTTACCTTTTCTACGGGGACATCTGTCTCTAACCAATATCACTACGGTGATCTTCCCTGTTAATGTATTGGTGTCATGAGCTTAGATGCAATAATAATGTTACTATTTTTCCATGATAATTGTATTCATTGCAATTATTACCAATAACGGGTGTATAAAAACGTAACCCACTTACCATTAAACTTGCATTCAACTGTTCCCTATAATAATGCTGTTCTCCATAATAATGATGTTCTCCATAATAATGATGTTCTCCATGATAATGTTATTCTCTATGATAATGCTGTTCTCCATAATAATACTGTTTTCCATAATAATTGTGCACGCTATAATTTGTATTCAAACTAATTACCATAAACCTATGAATTTCACTCAACCTTTGTATTGACCCTTTTTAGCATGTCTATCTCAGGTAATTGAGCAACTTATGACATGGAGTGGCATGGACTTGATGATGGCTAAAACTTGTTATCATTCACATTGTATGTAACTAGATTTTAGGACATGCCTTTGTAAAACTCTGATTTTAAATGAATGATAATATATCTTTTAAAAAAGTCTATCTTGAGTCGTTTTCTATGATTGTGTCTGTGATTCATGAAGTAATACCCCAGATTAGCTTCTGCTGCTATATTTATCAAAATGGGGGTGTTATAGAGTGGTATCAGAGCTCACGGTTATAGAGAACAAGGATAAACCCTTAATTATAACTACTTTTCTTTAGCCATCAATGTCCTCCGTGCCACTACATTCCCTAAATTGTGAAGATACCACTACTTTTCCCGAATACTATGTAAAAATACATAACTATTATACTATTATATAAGTAACTTATGTTATTTACTACTGGGTTGTTACAGTCATGTCTCCGTCCCCTCACTCACCCGATTCCGATATTGAGAATACTTTTTCCTCCACGAACATTCTAAACTATTTCCCAGCCTCACCAAGAAACGTTTCTCCTGAATCTTCCGATGATTTTACTAAGTATCTTTTGGACATACTAGTCTTCTCACCTTTACATGATGATCTGTATATAAAGAACATACAAGCATATGATACTATTCCACCACCCCAAGTTATTATTGCTCTACCAGCTATTGTACCACCATCTCCGATATTATCACTATCATCGATGTTTAATTCCCGAGATTCCTTTCTTTCCGAGAAGATTTCATCACCTAAAAACACTAAGCCTCTTATTGAATCACTCATTTCCGTATCTATCTCTCAAAGTCTTAAATTCTAAAACTTTCCGTTCTATCCTGCAATATCAAAGAATGATCACAAGTCTTTTTATTCTCATATCTTTGATATGACTATATCATTTAATGGATTCTTATTCTATGTTGTATTGCATATAGATGCCTCCCAAGAGAACATCAACATCTGCAGCACCAGCTATGACTCAAGCTGTCATCCGGCAACTGATTACTGATGGTATTGCTGCCGCTCTGGAAGCACAAGCTGCTACCATGGCAAATGCCGACAATCCCAATAGGAACACTAGACCAAGAGAAATTCCTGTAACAAAAAGAGGAAACTACAAAGAATTCATAAGTTGTCAACCTTTCTACTTCAATGGTACGGAAGGAGCTGTTGGACTCATTCGCTGGTTTGAACGGACTGAATCAGTATTTTCTCATAGCAACTGTGCCGAGGAAAACAAAGTGACATTTGCTACTGATACCTTGACCGACGATGCCTTGTCTTGGTGGAATGCATACGCCCAACCTATCAGAATAGAACAAGCCAATAGGATCGCCTGGACTGAATTGAAAAGGCTCTTAACCAATAAGTATTGCCCTCGAACTGAAGTCAAGAAAATGGAAGACGAATTTTACAACTTGGTGGTGAAAGGAAATGATCTCAAGACTTACATTAGAAGATTCCAGGAATTGGCAGTTTTATGCCCAAACATGGTACCAAACGCTGAGAAACTCATGGAAGTCTTCATCGGGGGATTACCCAGGAGTATCGAAGGAAATGTTACTGCTTCAAAGCCTCAAACTTTGGAGGAATCCATTAACATAGCTCAGAGGTTAATGGATCATGTAACAAGGCACAATTCGATGCAAGAAACCAATAATCACAAATGAAAGTTTGATGATACAAGGAACACCACCAGCAACAACAACAACTATCCCAATAATCATAACAACAACAACTACCCCAATAATCACAACAACAATAACCACTCCAACAATCACACCAACAATCGCAACAACTACTAAGATAACCGCAACAATGACAACTGTAACCACCAACAGCAAAATGGAAGGCAGGAAACCTTCAAGGCTACTGGAAATCGTGGATATAATGGACCTCATCCCCTCTGTAGAAAGTGTATACTGCATCACACAGGACCTTGCACTGTCTGGTGTCAAAATTGCAACAATATAGGCCATCAAACTAGAAACTGTAGAAGCTAAGAACTTCTGTTTCCAAATATCACTCTATCACTCAACTAAATCTCGGGACGAGATTTCTGTAAGGTTGGGACTATAACAACCCGTAATTTTCCAGTATTTCATCAATGTAATATCTACTTACTAAATTAAGTACTACTTTTTCACGGTAATAAAATTTCGTTTCATTATATTCCATTACGTATCATAATTTACATTTCCAAAGTTAACAAGCTCACGCAACCTACCTATGTCAATCCTATCTACATATATGTCAAGCAAACATCATAACATATCAAGTCAATATCTTAATATCATTTTTACAAAGTACATTACTCATATAATGTACCATTTGCAACGTTATATCAAGACAGGCTTTAAATCATTATCATATACGTCTAAACCCTAATTCCATGAAAAGTTAACATATAAAATCAATGTACAAGTATTTAAAGCATGTGTACAAGTATCAATACACAACATTTGAAATATAATTTTCCCTCCTTAATCAAATTACAACTCATTTGAGCTCAATGTTTAAGAAATTATAAATCTCCGAACTATGAATTTATAAATTCTCAGTTACAAGGATTTGGACGCTTCTCTTTGTAAGTGATAAATTATAAATAAGTAGGCTTAAGTATATAACATATGTACAAACAAGTTTATTTCTATCCGTTTGTACAGATAATTCCTTAATCATTATCATTATTACCTTCATCATCTGTTCATTTCCAAATCTGTATCCCACATGATTAGCAACTCTCTTATAATTCATAATCATTCTCGGACATCTCTCGGCATTTCAGACTAAAATCTCGGGACGAGATTACTGTAAGGGATGGAGACTATAACAACCCAGAATTTTCATCAAATGCAAAATCAACCTATGTTACTATGATAACAATTATACGGGAAATTTTTTCGCTTTATTACATTACTTGCATTGCCAATATCTCAATATGCAATGTAACTTGTATAACTAAAGTAGACGAGCTCACGCAACCAACATATGCCACCTATATCTACTTATATGTCAAGCAAACATCATAACATGTCAAGCCAATATCCTCATATCATTATTACAAAGTACATTACTCATATAATATACCGTTCGCAACGTTATATCAAAACAGGCTTTAAACCGTTATCATATACCTCTAAACCCTAATTCCATGAAAGGTTAATATCTAAAGCGAATGTACAAGCTACTAAAGCATCTATACAAGTCATATAACATCTTATTTGAATAATAATTTCCCTCCAAAATAAAGTACAAGTCCTTAAAAGCTCAATGTACAAGTCATTAAGCATGACATCCAAAATAGATGTTTTACCTCTGTTTTCCTAAGGAATTTCGTACAATCTATTAAGTACAAGTTAAAAGCAAGTAATGAACTTCATTTAAATTTCCATATTCATTCTCATTTCATAAGATTCCATGAAATCAAAACAAGAAACCCTAAACCGAGCTAGTTTCTAAACCATAACCCGTTTCTTGGTTTTTATCCGTTTTAAACCTAAACCATTAATCAAATAAGTTGTAAATACTTAATTTACAAAAATTACATAATCCTATGTATCCTTATAAATCATTTTACCTGATTTAAAATCCTAGAACCCTAAAACAAAACCCTATCCTATTCATAACCCTAAAACCTAAAACTAGGTCCCTAGTTCAGAATTGATCGGTTGATAAAACATAGGATCTGAGAAAAATCAATAAGTTCTGGATATTAAGTGAAGATACTAAGTTGTAACCCTATGTCTTGTGATCATTTTGCCGGTGGAATCAACCCGATTCGACGTCGGATGAATTAGTTATAGCCGAAATGGCAAAGGTGCGCAGATTCTGCACACCTGTAGTAAACGGCTATTATCTCTAAATTTTTGTACAGTAACCCCTAAATATATAAAACTAAAAGTTGTAGAGGACTCAAATATCTAACCATGCTCACTGGTTTGAGCTTCATCGGAGTTACGGTTTATAAATGGCAATCATTTTACCGAGACTGATGTTGGCTGTCCAAAAACAGCCATGTATAAATCAAACCAAACACCCCTAAAACGTCTAGAACCACCATGATATCATCAAACCCTCACCCTAGCACCTCCATGACATCTCCACAAGCAGCTCCATCACCCTTGCATCACCACCATGTCATAAACTTGGTCTCCAAGTTCAAAGTATCCTTATCACCACCCTAGCTTCACCATTTCCTTCCACCTTGCTAAGCTACACCTCCATAGCTATCAACACTCATCTCCTAGCTATCCTAAGTCAGCACCTTACAAGATTAAGCCACCACATCACTTAAAACTTGGTCTGCAAGGGTTCTTTACCCTATATAAACGCATACATACACTACATTTCAAACCATCCCCCACAACTTCTCCCTTACCTATAAATGGAGTTCTAATACTTCCATAACAGAAATAGAAGATCTATAGAAGTCCCAAGATCAGAAGTCAAGCAAAGAAACCAAGAAAAGAAGCCCCGGAGTTGTTATTTTAGGCGTACGAGTGTAAAAGTCCCCATTTCGACCCGTTTTCCTCCATTGTTGATCTTCAAAGCTCAAACCCAGGTTTCATGATCTTCATACTGCTCCTACACTCTTATAATGTTTATATGATCCTAAATATACTCTTGTTAAAGTTTTAAAACTCAAAAACCATGTGTTTTCTCTTTTTGATCCAAACCGAGCTCACGAAACCCTAATTTCGTGTTTTTCTTAAATCTATAAGCTAATATTGTAAACTAAAGTTATAAGCTTTTCTAATAAGCTTATCTAATGATATTATAATCACTTTATTAAGTCTTAAAAGAATTTGAATTAAAAACCCGCGTGTTTTTATTTTAAAACCCTAATTTGACCCGTTTTGATTTCTAGCTTAACGAATCGTTATTTTAAACTTTCGTTACGTTAAACCTTTATATTTCTGCTTATATTAATAAGCTATAACCTGCAAATTACTTTTCATATTGAAAAATATCATTATTATGGATTTTGGACAAAAAATGATAAGCTTTTCATGTATAGGGGTATATATCGTAACTTTTTGAAAACTTATAAATACAAGGACTATTTTTGCCATATTTCTAAAGTTATAACTATAGGGGTCTATTATGTCACTTTCAAAAGTACAAGGTTTACTTGGTACATCTTTTAAACTAGAAGGACCAAACTTGTAAAAGTGAAAACTCCAAGGGTATATTTTGCCATTTTTCATTCTTAAGGGTCCAAAATGTAACATTTTGAAAAAGTGTAAAAATATGTTCAAAACCTTATAAGACATAATGGTATGTGTTTAATTACACATACCTTTTACCTTTAAAAACGAGCTAAAATAACCA
>BQNB010090386.1:0-27158 GCA_026074375.1 Tanacetum coccineum | reverse complement strand
AAGTTTAAACTTTATTTAGTTTCGCTAGTTCGGTTGACAAAAAATAAGCTAGTTCGGTCCAACTCGTTCGGTCCAGCTAGTTCGGTCCTGCTAGTTCGATTGTCAAAGAAATAAGCTAGTTCGGTCCAACTCGTTCGGTCCTACTAGTTCGGTCCTGCTTGTTCGGTTGTTACTAGGAAGGAACTCGTTCGGTTGTCACTAGGAAGGAACTCGTTCGGTTGTCACTAGGAAGGAGCTCGTTCGGCTCAAACTAGAATATGCTAGTTCGGTTGACTCGATCGGCTTACTCGTTCGGTTTCCTTGTTCGGTCCAACTCGTTCGGTCCCAACTACTAGAAATCTCGTTCGGTTCTTCCTCGTTCGGTTCCAACAGTTACGAAACTCAAATTTTCAAAACTAAACAAAACACGATTTTTAATGGTTTTTAGCAAAAAATTCTTGTACAACTAGTATTACTAACCCTATAGGAACAATAAAAATGAAAACTTTAAGGTTTTTAAGCCAAAAAATTTGAATCACTAATTTGCTCTTTGTAAAGGTTTTTGAACACTAATCAAACACAAAAACTAAACACACCACTCCATGGCTCTTGATACCAATTGAAGAATACTAGTAATCTTAAGATCAAACCAAGAACAAGAGTGAGATGTGGGTTGTGATGTTAGAGAGAGATAGGATGGAAAATGGATGAATTGTATAAATGAAGTAAATGGAAAAATGGAACAACCAACCCTCTCCAAGACTAGGAGAGGGACTTATATACTACTATGGAGGCCGGCTATGGGCTTAGTTGGGCCTCCCATGGGCCTTGGGCCGGACTAGATTACTAATCTAATCATTATACTAACTACGAGCTAAGACCTGTTACAACTTGGAAGTGACCGACACTTTTCGTGTTTCCAACACTTATTTTAAAGGTACATATTTGATTCCGCTTATAAGAATAAACATTAACAATAAGCAAATCCTAAACACCTGAGCAACTTTTGAGTTCAAAATTAAGCCTAAACAACATCAAATAATTAAATCCCAATTCATTAAAAAACTTTAAAAAGGATATGATGACACTCACTATTGGTAGCCAGAGTTCTTTGTACATCTTCACGCCTCTTCCTTTCTCCCGATACCCCAACTCACCATCGTCAAAAAACGATTGTATCAGACGTTGCAACCACCGTCGGCACACAAACATCACAAACAATGATGTGTAATTTACCTACAAATTGCTAGGGTTTACAAACCCTAAAACATAATAATAAATTTCCATGAATATCAACAATCCACAACCATCACCACCGCTACAATTAAACAAAACCCGTAAAACCTACAAATTAGAAGACGAAAATCTTGTGATAATATTTTCTTTTTGGTGAATATGATTTGGGGCAAGTGATAATAGATATGGGATCTGATTTAGGTAATGGACATGTACCCCTTACGTGGTATATCTATCTGATTGAAGAAGACACGTGTGTCAGGCAATGGTATATTAAGAATGAGTGGGTGGGGTGTCAGACTGTGATGGGTCGGGTAGGAAAGAAGATGTGAGATGAGTGGGTCGGATCGGGTCGGACCCGGGTCGTTATTTATATATATTTTTTAATTAAGTGTTCCTTATGATTGTATATATTTAAAATTTGACTACCACTTTTCTTTTTTCTTTTTCTGTCATGACATTATTTTTTTCTTTTTATTATTAACAAATATTGTAACACCCCCAAAATGGGTCGCAGCGGAATAAGGATCCGGGGCGTGTTACTTCAAGATCAACAGCACAAGATATATATAAGAACGACACAAAAGTCGTTTAAATTGATACATTGGATTTAAATAAAAGACATATTACAAAAGCTTATAGCTTTACTTGTTCTTTGTTTAATATTACAAAAGATAACATAGATTTCCCAAAACATGATGCACATAAATCTTTAACAGTGCAATCCAAAACATAATCCAATGCATCCTTGGCACCTCGTGCCTATTGACCTCCTGAAAACATTGCTTAAAACGTCAACAAAAATGTTGGTGAATTCATAGGTTTATGTATTTAAATTATGCAGGACCGCAAGACTTTCCCGTGATGTTACAACATATGCCAACAATCACAAAACCAGATTACTGTTGCACTAAGCTCATGACACTGAAGCTCAACCTATATTTGCTATTTTAGCAGTTATTTTGCCCGTACAGATGTTGTAACCCGCAACATCCAAGTCCGACATGGTCAACGTTCGTTCCCATTTTAATTTTTTTTATAAAATACCCCTTTCCCCACTAGCGGTCGACCGTTAGTTTTTTTTAGAATGCACCAAAACAGTGCTTTAATTTTATTTTTTTTACAAAAATATACCTTCTAACACGTCCAACAAAAAACACCGGCCGCCAAACATCCCGCAGCAGAGCGCGGGTGAACCTAACTTGTTGTTTACAATCGTAAGCCCAAGGCAATCATAAATAAAAATATAAGGAGAGTTATATTGAATACCAAAAAAAGGTTGGATACTAGGGGACTCATCCACACCATCCATCTAAAAAAAATCAATGGTTGTGATTAAAAGCATTTAATTATTTCACCAATTTTTTAAAATTTAAATATCTCCTAAACCGTTAATCGTTAAGTAAAAAAAAATATACCATCACGACGAGCATTTAATTATCTTTCAATAGATATCCACTTTGATATACTTTCGACAAAAAAAAATTTTACGTTTTTTTCACGTCTTTTTCATCTTTTTTCCACGTTTTTTTCAGATTTTTTCAGATTTTTCACGTTTTTTTTACTTTTTTCACCTTTTTTTTTCGTTTTTCACGTTTTTTCGAGAAAAAGTTTTTTTTTTCGTTTTTTCCGTTTTTCACGTTGTTTTCTCGTTTTTTTTCCGTTGTTGAAATTTGCATTAAAAATCATATATGATATAACACTAATATCATATATGATTTAACACTAAAATTAAATATCATATATGACATAACACTAATATCATATATGACATAACACAATCATATATGATTTAACACTAACATCATATATGATTTAACAGTAAATCTAAATATCATATATGATTCTCATGCAAGTTTCAATGAGAAAAAGTCGAAAAAAATGTGAAAAAAACGGAAGTCTTTGTTATTAAAAGAGGTATTTTATTTTATAAAGTTGGGTCGCTGTATATGAATAGTACCTTTGTATGTCATAACTTTTTAAAATTACTTTTATAAACTTTTAATTACTCGAATTTGTCGGTAGTTTATTCGTATATGTTCCGTTTTTTAGCGATTCTTTCGAGTACGATCTCGTAATTAAAAGTTATATCATATATTAGATGTTTTAAAAATGAAAGTTGCTGTAATGAATAGTAACTTTTATAAAAATAGTTTTATAAAAGTATTAACTATCGTAAACTTGTAAATGGCGTATCTTCTTCGTTATTAATCGGTTTTTCGAGTTCTTTATGACCCATCGATCCTTGTGACATGTAGTATTTTATAAAATCATAAAACATATATGTAATTTTCGAATTACAAACAGCCCCTAAGATATTATTTTCCAAAATGTGTTTAAAACTTGTTTTATGTATTATTTAATTTAGTAGTTTACTTTAAAAACCCTAATAACTATATGTAACATATGTGATACTTATATTAATGTCCATTAGTCCATATATTTTTCATTTGTCCATGATTAACAAGTTTAACAATTTACTTTCCATTATTTTCATATGTGAAGATTAAGAAACCTTATAAAACCCTAATTTTAAACATGTTTATACTTAAACCATATGTTAACATACTTTTTTCTTCACTTTTCCATGATATATATGACCATATGACATAAGAATAAGTGCATAAAATCATAACTAAAGAATAATCTCTTTACATAGTTAAAGTCCTTAGTGGTGGATTATAGCCATATTTAACATAAACACCATAAATAATGAGAATAAAAGTATAAAGGATTAGGAAGACCTTAGGGCGGATGTATAAGATGAGAAATAGTTCTAAAACCGTGTTTAGACTCAAACCAAAGCTTACAAGCTTAATAAACCTAGATTAGGTTTGAAAACCTAATCTTTCCTTTTCTTCCTGAATACATTGCAAATGATGACAATGCTTGCAAACACCTTAGTATGCTTAGGATTGGATGTGTAAAGGGTTATGGATTGTATAAAAATTTTTATGGTTTGATCTATCTTTGTTAAAATGGTGGGTTTTGGAGCTTAGTAAGAAAAGAGGAAGAAAATAAATTTTGTAGTAAAGAGTTTAGTAAAGTTTTACCTATGCTTGCAAGTAGTATTTATAGTTAAAAATTTCTTATTAACTTAACCATTGGTTATCTTTCTACACACTAGCACAAGGTTAAGAAGTCAAGTTGATTATGGTGTAAGAGTTTGTTTCCTAGATATTTCTTAAATATCTAGATATTATGCAAGTTGTTAAGTCTTGGTTCTATCCTCAAAATTTTCGGCACAATATACATATATGTGATGTTATATTTATTATTTTGGGTATTGGGTGTAATCGTGGGTATTCGTTTAAGCGTAGTTAGGTTTTGGTGCTTCTGGGTATGCCGAAACGCGTTTTATCGTGAAACGTAAGAATTTTACGTAGCCAATAAAAATAAGATGAACAAAGTTATTAATTATCCTTATAATAATCATATAACACTTGATTGATGTAAACATTTAATCGTTTAATGCCCGTTTACATTGAATGATCATTTTTAGTTTACGCGATTTAACTTAACGTTTACGGTTTAAGAGCAAACGCGTAAAACCCTAAAAATAAATTGTGAATTACATAATGTCATACAATGACCTAAAACACGAGGTGTTATAAAATGAATAATAATAGATTAGTGTGTGAAATGAAACAACCAACACCCTTTCCATATCATGGAAAGGGTATTTATACATCCAATAGGGCCGGATATGGCTTAGTCCATGGGCTTTTCCTTAACTAGCCTATTTAGTTTCCAAATATTACTTAATGAGTTATCTAAGGATATATATGGAAGTGACCGATACTTTTGTATTCCTAACAATCTCTCCCTAAGGGAGGTCACTCCAATTTTATAAAACTTAAAACTAGCATATATGCTTTCTCTTCCGTCTTGTGCTCGCAGATGGTTCTTGACTTTATCTTCTTTTGTGAAATATGATGTAGTGATCTCTTTGACTTTTAGGCTTGAACTTCGTTCCTGTAGCTTGACTTGTATGTGAACTTGAAACTTCTTTGAGTCATCAATAAGCATAATCTCTTATCATCATCTTGTGATTTTGTCGCCGTCTTATGCACTTGTGACTTTTGGACCGACATGCTTATACTGTTGTTGTTTCTTGGTCTTGAAAGCTTGAATAAGACATCTTTCTTGAAATTCTTTAACTATAACACTTCGTCACTTCGAGAAAGACGTTCGGTATCAGAGTGACAGAAACTTCTTTGAAATTCTTTGACTTTAATACTTCGTCACTTCAAGAAAGACGTACGGTATCAGAGTAGCAGAAGTCTTGAAACATGTACTTAAGCTTTCATGATGTCTTTACTTTTGCTCGGTCAAGTTCATGTAACATGTGGATTTGAATTCGGACTGTTCTTGATCCAATAGCTGCGGACATCGGGATTACTGCATGGGAGGTTAGTGATAATCAACATTGTAATGGACGAAAGTGGCTTGGTCACCTCATCAAATTACGGTTGTAATAACCACGTTCTCCTGTTAAAAGTTAGTATAAATATAGCCTGTGATCAGGTTAGAATTCCAAAGAATCTCCCTTGACAGGGTTTCGCCAGCTGTTACTAGCCGTTCTTATTACCTGAGCGTCTCAAAGCAGACAACACGATTAGAGTGAACCCGTAAGTTACTATTCTTCTTCGATTTAAGCCGTCTAACGTGTTCAGCTTTCCTGTGTCAGGATACCCTTCTGAGGCTTCCCATGGACATAAGATTGAAAATTGATTTAGGAAAATCAGTTGGTGTGTCAAGATGCAAACGGTTTTTATGACACACCAATAGTTTTATCTTTTTCAAAATTCATCTATCAATTCATAAGCTGGAACGAATCGATATCCAGTGTCACAAGTTTTATCCATATATGATCTCTTAATTCACCTACCGCAGAGCTTGTTTGATGTTGGCTCTGGAAGAATTTCCATCGTCATTGTGAGTATTTTTAGGTAATCACTCTGATGTTTTGGCAAAATCACAATGGATAAGCGTAAAGGACTCTTGATATATTTCTTTTTTTCACATTGTGTGACTTAGCAAGCATATTTTGGATAAGTGTCCTAACGTGATTTATGGATGATCTGTTTTGGCTCTAGGCTCAATAATGCACATTTGGTTTTAGTAATCGAAGGCTGGAGCAGACTGCCACCTTTTCAATACCAACTAACTCGGAGTGAGAAAGTCGATAGAAATGAGTGTAATCTCAGCGAGAAATGAAACAAGAGTCTTTTGAGAGACCTTGAGTAGCTGGGGAGGGTTGTGCATTGCTTCACTGGGTCCATGACGACTATCTTCAATACCAGACAACAGCTTAGTGTTTCTGACAGATTATGTATTGACCCAGTTTCTGCCTAAGTGTAAGGAGGGCTTCTTTCTTTTTACCCTTTATCTTAACTTTTCTTTTTAATTCTTCAACCCTTTTAGTGCTTACCGAGACTTCATGACTAGTACCTTGTTGGGTTTGTTCCAGTACTAGCTCCATCTCAGTCGGCACTATTCCCTTTTCTCACTTTCTCCTTTTTATCATACCTAAGGACTTCTATTCTAACTAATGGAATGTCCCTGGGTAGATCCCTCTAGTTCAGGCTGTTTTATGGAAATGAACACCTAAACCTAACCACCTTATAACTCCATTTAATTAAATACATGGTCGGTCTTTTGGTATTGTTCACAGCCTAAAAACCATTTGAAAACAACAATCAAGGTACTTTGATATGAATCAAAACATTTAGTACCTCGATGGTTTTACTATTTAGAAATGCTCCCCCTGCATATGTGCATCGACAACTGATGTGGTCGTTGTGTGGTATATATTTAAGATGTTTCAAGTTTTAAATTTATATTTTGCCGACTTAACCAAAAACGACACTTTAACGGGCAGTGTACCCGGTCGGTGGTAGATTCGAGGTAAGTAGGGTGTCGAACACTTGAAGTGGGGTTAAATCTCTCAATTTATTTATATTTTGGTTATCTAATCTAGGTTAAATCTAATCTAAGTCACACCTATGCTAAACCTATGTTAGTTCTAATCCTAATTCTAACAGGTAAAAGGGGGGTTTTCAGCTAAGATAACTGCGCACTAGTTGGTCGGTGACTTAATAAATTTCCCCCAGACCTTATAACCCAGCAAGAATTTAACAAAAGATAAAAGAGCGGTCGATCCTTATATAAGAAAATTATATTAACCATTATTAATCTAATTAAAACGTTAGTTTGTTTATTTAGTGCAATGAGTTCTTCTCTCGAGGTGGCATATCATTCTTAAGACTTAGGCGGGACTTCTTCCTAAGACCTAGACACATTAATTCTGTCACAATTAAAGCATCGGCATAAAGCATCCTTATTTGCTGATTATAATCTATCTTAGGGATTAAAGAAATGGTGATCTTGTTAAACCCTTGCTCATAGACACTTTACCCACTTACTGCTTAATGGCAATTTATAGACTAGTAGTCCACTTGTCTAACTATCTAATGGAATCAGTATGTTATTTGTTGAATTATCTAGGTTCACCTTCTAGTCAACACGTTCAATAAACCATTGGCAACATCCAATTAACTAGTTAAGCCCGAAGCGTATCCTAGACATAGATTTAGAAGGACAATACTTGTGATCCTACGATTCTAGATGTATAAATCCTTATATGGAGAGCTATCCTGGACTCTAGATTACTTGGTCCGTATCACTAGATCTAGTTGAATGATAGGTCGTATACGAAAGCACATAAACAAGTATAAATTAATAAACATAAATAAGCATACAACGATAAATCAAGAAATCGAGATAAACAATACCAAACATTCAAATATTCATAATAATGGCTAATACCCAAAGGTATTAGACTTCAAACGTCATAATAAATAAAGAAAAATTATTTAGCCAAGGTAAACTAACCGAGTTAACGAATGATACCAAAAACTGAACGATTACTAAAGTATATGGAATTACACGTTGTCTCCTATGGAATTGATAACGTTGCTTGACATCTTCTGCTCTTTTTCTCCTTTGAAAATCAACTTTTGTGGTTTAGGTATCGAGAATATGATTTAGCACACTTAAAACTCGTTTTTGAGTTTTGTATTGATAGGGTCTGGAAGTCGGTTCGATACGGCGTATCCAATGGGTTCGATACGGCGTATTGGTGTTTCTTGGAGTAGGGACCACGTTTGATATCTTCCAGAATATTCACATACTATATCTTCAATACGGCGTATTGACATCTTCTGGATACAGCGAATTGAGCTTCATTCCTTTGAGGTCTTTAGTGAGTGCAGGCACGGATACGCCGTATCTATTACAAGTACACAACCAAACACCTCACGAAATAGGAAGATGAAAACACTCAAATCGCTCAACTAATCTATTTGGTAACATGTAACTAATTCGCTCAATTGCTCGGTCGTGACGAGTATTCTATCATAAGCTTGGCAAGGATACACATCTCCACCACTAAAGCCAAGGAGTAACAAGTTTATAAAGGTAAATATGGCTTTTTGTATGGAAAGGCTTACGGTTGATCATTCTACAATCTTTCACCAGAAGTACCACTCCAACAGGGCAGCTGAAGCACACATACATGGCCGTAACGACGGAATAGGCATGTGTGTTCGATCACATCCCCATTCGAATTTAACCAACGGTTAGGATGAAGAATGATATAGGGTAGGAACCTTCTAACTTTCACCAATAGTAATAAACAAAAGGGAAGCTGAGTCATGCATTACTATTGGCCCGTATATTATAACGACGGAATAGACATGCACGCTCGATCACATCCTCATTCGCGGGTAATTGTTTAATATTTTAAAAATACCCATGTATGGGTTATAATTAGGTGAGTGAGTAGAGGGAGTTATGGGTGGTAAATTGTTGTTAAATAAAATATCATAGGAAAGAAACAAATAGATTAAGAATAAGATACGAGTTGCTAGACACTTTTTCCCTTTTCCGTTATCATGACAAAGACACGACTATTTACAAACGCCTCACTTGATCCAACTCCCCAAAGATATTAAAAAACATACAACCTAACGTTGGCGTTCTTGTAGACGGTCCTCGACGTTTCTCGTTGCCAAAGCATCCCAAAACTTTACATACTCTTACTAGGAAAGTTTGGGTGATATCTTCACTTGTACCAATATCTACATCATTGATTTTTGTTGCGTATCACACGATAATCATTCCTTCACTTCGTGGCAATTCCTTCGGTTTCTTGCTTTGCGAAACAATTATCTTCAAAATTTTCCTTTTCCTTTTTTTTCCAGGCTTCACTGATATTACGAACTCAGATGTAGAGTTTAGAGTAGTTTCACCCATTTTACGATTCATAATAATTTTGGATCATATTAATTTCTTTGATAGATCTTTTTTTGTTCTATCGTGGCATTACCATTAATTGTGGTGACGGTAGGTAAAATCACATAAGTTTTTGACAACGAAGATACCTTCCATTAGGCAATATGTGCGCAAATTTTCCACCGCACCAAAAGATAGAAAGAAAATGACAAAAAAGACTCGGGAGGAGGAAAAAGGATAATACAAACTTTTTAAACTTTAAGCCACTTACTAGCAACTGTAATTAAAACTTAATCTAACAGGGTTAGGTAGGTTGTAAGGGTTGTATTTTTGTTTTTGTATGTAACGAAACACAAATAGTTGGTTTTGTAATTCCTAGGGATGGATTCTAACGGGTTTTTCTAAGTGGAATCTTCACTCGAAAAGATTGAGAGTGGAAAAGGGTTTTAATCTGGAGGTAGGTTAAACTAACGGGAGTAGTTAGTTTAATAAGCAACATGGAAAGGCGATTAGGGTTGGTGTAATCTAAAAATTTATGGATTTAAACAAGTTAATCCAAATTAAATCCATAATACTATTATTGTGTCTCTAATAGACTATACCAAGCAAGTTTTAAGTTTAAAGTCCACTACTACATCACCGGCAATCTCTTATTGTGTTGGAATATGGGTACGGTAAACATTTTGGAAACGAAAAGGCTGTGAATCCTCACAAATATCTAACAAGGGTTATTGTGTGCGGAATTATCGTATATTGCAATTTCACAAAAGTCTATGCTTGAATTTTTTTGAATTTGGCCATTAATTTAACCATTTTAGTCGTGAAAATATTAGGACAGTATACATTCTAATTTCCTATCCCCACTTTTTGAATTATACATACGTCTTATTGTATAGATAAAACATTAAATTGGGAATTTGTTGTAAAAAGGAATTAGGAATGAGAAATTAACCCTCGATATTTGCTTGCGGTAGATTCGCTCCAAGTGTGCGTTTTTATGAGCAAATTGCTCGCTGCTAAAAATTGTCGTGTTGTGAATCCTAGCCAAACACAGAACATATCTCGATTCCAGAAAATTGCATTCCACCAACTCGTTCGATATTTCTTTCACGAGGTCGTCCTGTGTTAAAAAATAGTAAAATATACATTCATTTCCTATCTTGGCATCTTACGGTTATTTAAAACTAACTAATACAAACTAAATAATGGCCAAGGTCTGGTGGCTACATCAGTACTCAAGTTTAATGAATACGCCGTATTCTCAGAGAACTTACCATAATGTTTTTAAAGTGCAGTGATAAAAAGTTAAAGACTCGATAACGTCTAGACAATCCAATGCGCCATATGTATGGACGCGGAGTGGATACGCTTGTATGACAGTATGTCTGGCTGGGGAAGACAAGACTTCGGATTTTTCCGATCTATAAATATTAAAAATAATCAACCTGGGTTTGTCTCTCTCTCGGGAACGGGATACGGACTACACCTTTTGTTTATAGCCAAAGTCTTGTAAGTTAGACTTGTCTATCAATACTTCTCTTCTTTATTCCATCTTACATGCACGCTAAATGTGGATACCGTTTTCGTAGTTGGTTGATTATCGTTTATTGTGAAGCCCTATTCTTCTGTGCTTCGCATTTCGAATGTAATCGGGGGGGTGAGGTCCTTGATTCAAAACTTCCGAAGTCTTTAAGTTAGACTTTTCTTCAGCTTCTCTTTTTACTCTAACTCATGCACGCTAATGTTCCCGCGTGTGAGCCTTTCTTCCATTGACGGAACTCAGATAAAGTCAGGTCCTATATTCAAAACTTCTTTGTAGAACCCCTTAAGCTTTTGGTATGCATGCGAGATTTCGTTTATCTTATCTTTCTCACTTACCTTCAGTAACGGTGGTATCTTGTTGCATTGTTCATTAGTGTGGTGTTTAAACTTTGGATGTGATCGCACCATTTGGTAAGTTACTTCATTATCACCATTGTAAAGGGTAATAATCCCTTCAAACCGTTTTGTTTTAATCCCAACTTCTCTCAAGAATGGTTCGCCAAAAATAATATCGCCCATTTCATTATCACGATAAGCATCCATATCCTCCAAAACTGCAAAGTCAGTCATAACAGAAAAAGTTCCAACAAAGATAGGCACATTCATTAAGGCTCCTACAACATTATTCCCTTTGTACACCATCTTATTTTTCATTATTGAATTATGAAATTTTCTTGACATCATGTTGACATACAATAATGGGAAAAAATTAGCGTGAGTAAATTCAAATCCTATCATGCATGAAAACTTTAAGTTGTGAGCACAATCTATATGGATCTTCTTATCATCATCACAATAACTAGGGTAATCATCAATTCCAGTATCAAGATCTTCATCCCTAGTTCTAAATTCCTCAATTACCTCACCTTCCTCAATGGTGGGCATTAAATCATCTCCTTGATTTCTTCTAAGCTCAAATGGTTCATTTAGATCATTTAATTCAATGTAATCTTCCGAGAAAGGGTCTAATGATCTATTTAACACCAAAGTCTCTCCCATAAGCCTAGCTTCTAAATCAAGCTCCATTCTTTCTCTCAAACTTAGCATATAGACCCTCTTAATTATACTACTAGCAGGTTTAACACTTTTGAAAATAATCTTTTCTTCCCCAACCCTCAAAGTAATCTTTCTTTTGTAAACATCAATCTTAGCACGGGCGGTAGACAAAAATGGTCTTCCGAGGATCAAGGGTACTTTGACATCCTCGGGCATATCAAGAATTATAAAGTCTATTGGGAAAGTAAATTTACCAATTCCTACTAGTACGTTTTTAGCTATTCCTTTTGGATATTTCACAGTCCTATCTGCCAATTCCACTGTCAACCTAGTGTGAGCTAATTCGCCTAATCCTAAGTTAAGGTAGGTCGAGAGAGGCATAACACTAACGCTAGCTCCTAAGTCAACAAGGGCGTTGTCAAAACAGAAATCATTAATAAAGCAAGGTAAAGTGAAACTTCCTGGGTCTTTCTCCTTTCGGGGTATGGCGTTGTTGATATGTGAAGCTCCATAAGCTTCCGTGAATTTTGGTCCATAATTCCCCTCTTCTTCACAGTAATGATTATCCAAACGACTTGGAAAAGGAACCGTCGTTTGTCTTGACTTGTATAATAGTGTACTGTTCTGTGCAGTGGATACGGCGTCTTGGTTAACACACACATCTGTTTGTTGTCTTGTCTCGCACATCGTCCAGTTTTTGTCCAGTGGATACGGCGTATTGGGAAGATCTAATACGGCGTATTGGGTATGAATCAGCTTCAATAGTAGTTGAAATCTACTTGACTTGATCTCTTGGGTTTGCTTCAGTAGAGCTAGGTAGACTTCCAAATCCTCTTTCTTGTAGTACCTTGTTCATTTGCCCGATTTGATCTCCAAATGTTTTTAATCCGATGCTCTTTGGTTCGAATGGAAGCATCCGTGAAGCTCGAATTTTCATTTAATCAAATTGGATGTTTTCTTTATGTCTTTTGCTTTGATTCACATCATAAACTTGCTCAGTTAATCTTCATTGATTGCCTTCGTTCTTGGTATGAAGGATTTGCGTTGTTCCTTTGATAGAATCCTGGAGCTGCTGCTCTATATCTCCCTCCTTGAAAAGGTCCACCAAATTACATGTAGTAAGCTTCTTCTAGGGTTTTTCCTTCTTCTTTGAGTAGGCATTCTTTGGTGTAATGGGGTCCTTTGCATTGTTTGCATCCAACTTTAGCAGCATAGACTTTTTCATTCACTTTCTTGATCAATATTCCAAGATTATTGAGTTGTACTTGTATAGCTGCCAATCCGTTAGAAGTTTCAGTACTTCTTGACCTAGATGTTCCATTGTGCCATTTTTGAGAGTATTCAGCCATTTCTTGAATGGCTACCTTTGCATCAGCAGTAGTCTTAGATGGTATTGCACCTCTTAAATCAAGAATCTGTCGAGTAGGAATTCCCAATCCATTATCTGTCGCGCGAGCTGTGCGAGAGCACTTCCTGCATCATCCTTCAATAGTGTTAAGGAACACGTCGATCCAGAGGTCTTCAATCGCTCCCTGATTGGTAAAGGTTTTCATCTGTTCTTGCTGAAAGTTGTTGATTTCCTCCATTTTCTTTGTAGTTCAAGCAGGTGGACAATATTCGTTCAGCAAATTTTGTTTTAAGACCATCCCAAGTTGTAATTGAACCAGTTGGTTCGTTTCTTAGCCAATGGATTGCGGCTCCAGTTAAGGACATAGGGAATGCTCTAAGCATTACTTGGTCTATAGTATTATTTGGAATGTGGAATAGATCGACGATCCATACACACTTTCCAATGAGTGTGAGATCGTCTGCTATATCTTCGATGATCCGAACCGCTGAGAAGGTGTGTAGTATGTATCTCCATGAGGAAATTGTCCATGTCAGTTCAAAGTTATTCCTGTCTTCAATTTGTGAGCCTAGCAACCCCGATCTAAGTATTAGATCGGTCTTTGCTCATGTACTGCTTACCATAGTTTCCGTCATTGTTTCCTCCGCAACTTTCTTCCTTCGGTTTTCTTGGTCCGAAAAGTAAATTGAAAATCAGGAATCATCAATTCTTTAAGACTTTGTATTGAAAGTATCTCCTAATGATCAAATTCCCTTGGCAGGGGGCCGGGAAAGGGTGAGGGGGGGGATAGTTCTTTGTTGAAACTCTTTTCATCACAACCATGAAACAAGGGATAAACAATCATAGGATAGGCTCTTTAGATAGAAATAAATTTATCAGAAAATCAAATATGAAAACAAGATTATGTTTCTGTACAGATGACAATAACCCGTCTCCAATGGAAGTGATATGCCGTATTAATCAGTTGAATGAATACTCTGTATTGACAGAAATTTGTATACGCCGTATCCAATTGAAATGATACGCCTATCGCGTTATCGACCAGAACAGTGTACAGGAAAACAATAAATAAAACACACAATTATACAAGCATACAGATTAAAGACAAAATATCAAAAGTTACAGAATATAAAATAATATACAATAATACATAATTAACACGACTATAAGGTAGATCTAATGTTACTTAAAAACCAAAATTATAAATTAAAAAATCAAGATTAATTTTCACATCCCTAGCCAAGATGCACCAAAAGCTTGATTGTCTGTTGTTGGTTTGTATTTTTATGATCAAGTTTAAATTTTTATATTTAACGGGCAAGTGTACCCGGAGGTTGTAGATTCGTGTAAGTAGGTGTCGAAACACTTGAAGCGAGTTCAATCCTCAATTATTTTATCTTGGTTTTTATCTAAATCTAAGTTAATTCTAATCTAAGTCAAACCTATGCTAATCCTATGTTAGTTCTAATCCTAATTCTAACAGGTAAAAGGGGGTCTCAGCCCCTGGCACAGATTTGGTTGGTGACTACAATTAATTCAAGACACTTTAACCCACGCAAGAAAATTAATAGAAGATAAAAGAGCGGTCAAAGAGCTTTGATGATAGAAACTGTATTAGCATTATTAAATCCAACTTAGAAGTTGGTTTGTTTATTCAGCAATGATTACTTAATACTCGAAGAGGCATCTCAATTCTTAGACTTAGCGGGGACGAACTCAACATAAGTACCTAGACACATTAATTATGTCACAAATTAAAGCATCCGCATAAGCATCCTTATTATGATTATAATTCATCCTCAGGGATTAAAGCAATGGTAGATACCTTGTTAAACCCTAGAAGCTCATAGAGACTTTACCATTTTATTGCTTAATGCAATTCTATTACTCTAGTATTCCACTTGTCCAACTATCCAACGAACTAGAATTATTATTTGTTTGAATTATCTAGATTCACTACTATGCAACATGTTAAATAAACAAAGTAATTTCCGTTAACTAGTTTAAGCAGAAGCGTATCCTTACACGATTTTAGAAAGGACAATATTTTGTGATCCTATTATTCTAGATGTAAAAATTACTATATGGAGAGCTATCCCGGCATCTAGATTACTTGGTCCATATCACTAGATCCCTTGAATTTGACTAAAGGTCAGCAATACAAAAGCACGTAAACAAGTATATTGATAAACATAAACAAGCATACAATGATAAATTAAGCAATCGAGATATAACAAAATCAAACATTCAGATCTTTATATAGTATATATGGCTAATACCCCGAAGTGTATTAGCCTTCAAACTTCATAAATAATACAAGATAATGTTATTGCGAAGTAAACTAACCGAGTTACATATCTCTATCACTCTACTCTCTCCTAAAAACTGAACAATTACAAAAGTATAAGAAATTACACGTTGTCTTCTATGGATTGGAATGCGTTGCAAGACCTCTAAAAATCGACTTTTGTGGTTTAGGTATCGAGAATATGATTTAGCACCCTTAAAACTCATTTTTGAGTTTTCTATTTATACTATCTGGAAGTCAGTTCGATACGGCGTATCCAATGGGTTGGATACGGAGTATTAGGGTTTCTTGGAGTAGTGGAACCAACTTTGATCTCTCCTAGAAATATTTTATTCCATCCATAGCTTGATTATGTGCGTATTGACCTCTTCTGGATACGGCGTATTGATCTTCTTTCCTTTGTGGTCTTTGGCGAATGCAGGCACTGATACGTCGTATCTTCCTTGATGGATACGACGTATAGGTAGTCAGAATCACTAATCTTCAAAATATCTTCGTTTAAGCTCCAAAGAAAGCGTCGCTACTTTTGCTAATAATTCACCAAGTACTCAACCGAATTACTGCAATTCTCAAATAAAACGATTAAGAAACAATTCTTTGAATAAGCATAAACAAAATGGGTTAATAACATGGGAATAAATTAAGCTATAAAATACACGTTATTTGATGTCTCATTCCACCCCGACTTTGTTCTATATGGTTTAGTTTAAGGACAATGCTGCCTTAAATTATCAGTAACCAACCACATTCGAAACATGCTCCATGGCAGTAGTTTGGTTTCTAACATTTTCCCGGGTTTACCACCCTACGCACCACTCTACAATCCTAGCAAGATGCCCAAGTGCGGTTGCAGTTAAAACAAGCACGTCAAGGCATCTTAAGTGAGGGGTGTAGCTTAACAGTTTACACACTTGAGAGCTGCACCAGTGTAACTTCTCATTCCTCACACGGTTAGCGGTTGAGCAAAAGCATTCCCAGTTCTAGTCCTCTTATTATCATCCTTCACATTCCTATCTCTACTAGGCTCTCCACCATTCCCTCTCCTCTCAGGGTTCCTCTTTAGTGATCCATTCCTAATAGCTTCATCTGTTAGTGTACCAGCCTTCTGCACAGCCTTCTGGATTGTCGTTGGCTCCGTTGCTGCCACCATCCTTCGGATTTGTGGAGCAAGGCCATAGATGTTTTTATTTTCAGGGGTAACTAGATGAGGAACTAACCTAGCCAACTCATGAAACCTATTAGTATACGCAGCATGGCCGGCTCTGACCATGACATGATTTTAAAACTCAGTTTCCAGTTTTTGCCTCACATTGTTATCTATCTCTCCTCTATTCCTCCCTACTATCTATCTCATTAAAGTCTTAAAGTCTTCCCATGGCATGCCAACAACGGTCTCTCGGCCTCGAGTGTGGATCTGAGAGTTCCACCATGTAAGAGCCTTACTGATAAATAAACCAGCATTGTACTTTACTTTTTGGTCATCTCCACATCCACTCATATCTTGAACTGACTCTATCTTCTCAATCCAACGAGTATAGACTATAGCACCTCCCTTCCCGTCATACTCTTTTGGGTTACAAGCCAAAAACTCCTTGTATGAACAACCCCTTCGGCTATTGTTCACAGTGACATTCCTAACATCACCCTAGATGTTGTCATTGACGGTGTTTCCGTTTTGATTCCTATTGTTCCCTTGATTGTTACCTTGGTTTCCTACTTAGGCTAAGATAGCGGGAAGTAAGTTCTACAATTATTGGGCAATGATTGTGGAGAAGTCAGGGACTCTATCAACACCCTTATTAGCCTCAACTCCTTGATCATTAGGTTTACCAGTTTATCCATCACCTCTGCCTCTCGGCTCTTTAGTCCTTCCACTTTCTCTACCAGTCTGTCTACCCGTCCTCTATCTCCTCGTGTGCACAGTGATCGCATGCACTCTTTTCGTCATTCTTGGCACATACTACTCAAGAGAGAAATAGTAACGTTAGGTAGATGTAGAGTAGCTTATGGGTGGTCTTAAATAATTACGCACATATTATATATAATAATAATATATATATATATATATATATATATATATATATATATATATATAAATATATATATATATAGTGGTATAATATATATGTGTGTGTTAACAATATATATAGTAGTATATATATTATGTAAATATGTATGTATATTAGTGTAATGATATATATGTATATATATAATATATCTCTGTGAGGTGTGTATATATATGTGATATAAATATTACATATATAAACACCCCCACACAGATATAATATATATATATATATATATATATATATATATATATATATATATATATATATATATATATATATATATATATATATATATATATATACATATATATACACACACACACACACACATATATATATATATGGTGGAACTTTTCATTTCAGAACCATTCTAGTGCGATGAACTGACAGAACCAACAAAAACATACATGCACGCCTTTTAAAAATAAAAAAAATACATGAAAATCATCAATAATCGTAAGAATCCACCTATGTTCTTCAGTATCATCATGAACTCTTCCTCTTCTTTCACAAAAACCTTACACACGGCCGCAATATTGTTGTTGCACGCCTTATAAGAACATACATGCACACCTTCAAAGAAAAATTTTGTATTTCCAATTTTTTATCAAATTCTTTAAAACAACTATGTTTTTTTAAAACATATATGTTGTTTTTAGAACATATGTGCAAAAATACAATTATTGAAGGCGTGCATGCATGTTTTTGTTGGTTCTGTCAGTTCTCGCACTAAGAATGGTTCTGAAAAAAAAGTCTCACTATATATATATATATGTATGTATATACGGTCCTAAGGTGTCGACACTGATTTATGTGAACGATATTAACAAATATGCGTGAGTCGTGATATATTTATAATTACATTGGCCACCGTATTTATACCCGTATCCTTTCTCAGTTGTACTCAGTATTGAGCTCACACATTTCAATGATTGACTTTTCTAATACGATAAACGATAAAACCATGGAAGCAAATATAAGCGGAACACCGCGCACATAGATCCTATAATTTTAGGGGGCCCAACTATATGAAGGTTTCTTAGGTTTATAGGTCTAGGAGGCCAAAAAACCCACCTAGTTTTCTATAACCTTGGCTCTGAATACCAATCTGTCACACCCTGACTTAGGCGGAAACACGAGGCGTGACAGAGAATTTATTTTCACAACACAAGATACAGGATAGAGAAAAACTAAAACGAATTCATAAAAGTGGCGTGACATTCTCCGACCCCAAGTAAGTACTTGAGTGAAGGCAAGTCAAAGAACACATCACATAGTCTCAAAGCTTACAACTAAATTTCCACGCAGTGGATGATGCTAGTCTCAAGATAACAATCCCCAAAATGCTTAAGTTCAAATAAAGTTTCAATGCATGATCTCTCAAAAGATGATCCATACATGATGCTCCTAAGGTCTGCTAAAGCTTGCAACTTGACTTCACTGATCATTAATAACACCTGAAAATGATACTCGAAAAGGTCAACATAACGTTGGTGAGCTTGTAGGTTTGGCAGTAAACCCAGTTGTTATGCCATAGTTTTAAGTAGTGGACAATTGTGCAATATGACAGTGAATGCATGCAATAGATTAGATTCCGACATCACAACACCCTGATATCATAGATCCATAGATACACATCCAAAATGATACCAACGCTTCTCAAAGTTCTAGCTCTTAGTTTAGTCGCACCTAAAGCCTACCAGCTAGAGCTATACATAGGGCGGAAGATCCACAAGTTCACAAGATCACAAGATCACAAGATCACAAAACAAGTTCAATTCAAATCCCATGACATTCATGTAGCAGTCATAGGCACATAGTATTGTCCAAAAAGATAAAAGTTTTGCACAGTAATGAAAACAAGTTCAAAACAAATTTGAGTATCATTTTCCCCCCAACGGAAAAGAGTTAAAAAGTGGGCTACGAGAACACACCTTAAACAAGAAGGTGATAAGTAGCAAAGATCTAGATCAAACAAGTAAATGCAACAACGCCCGGACACAACCTAGTCCAATTAATATTCAATTTAGATCTATGCTTCCAAAAAAAGTTTAAGGTTGATGTGTAGAGGTCAGATGTGCGTTGTATGATCACCCTTAACGTTATTTGTAGTGTGATGGTTGACGAATTAGATTCAAATATAACATATTCTAGTTCATACCTTAGTATAATATACTTATACTATTTAAGTAAAAATAGACA
Source organism: Tanacetum coccineum (assembly GCA_026074375.1). Classification (NCBI taxonomy): domain Eukaryota; kingdom Viridiplantae; phylum Streptophyta; class Magnoliopsida; order Asterales; family Asteraceae; genus Tanacetum; species Tanacetum coccineum. The sequence goes on along the minus strand of BQNB010090386.1, from coordinate 7,180 downwards.
AATAATATAAGAAGACTTAGAAAATAAATATTTAGAATATATTTCGGTAAGTCCATTCGGTACACTTATTTACCTTGATTATTTGTATAGTTTATAGGAAATGAAAAGTATATTTATACAAAACGACTTAGAGAAGTTTCATATTTTATAATTATAAAATATGTTTTTTGTCTTTTAGTCGACTTATTAAAATAACAATGTTTCATTATTTTGTCGTAAAAGTAAGTTTTTGAGCAAAAATCTAAGTATAGGCTTTTTACGAAATTTTGACATGAATCATTCATTTATACAACGTTTTCCAATGTTTCATACCTTAATTTATAACACTTTTCCACAATTTCACTATTTTTTGTGTAACACCCCCAAAATGGGTCGCAGCGGAATAAGGATCCGGGGCGTGTTACTTCAAGATCAACAGCACAAGATATATATAAGAACGACACAAAAGTCGTTTAAAGTTGATACATTGGATTTAATTCAAAGACATATTACAAAAGCTTAAAGCTTTACTTGTTCTTTGTTTATTATTACAAAAGACAACATGGATTTCCCAAAACATGATGCACATAAGTCTTTAACAGTGCAATCCAAAACATAATCCAAAGCATCCTTGGCATCTCGTGCCTAATGACCTCCTGAAAACATTGCTTAAAACGTCAACAAAATTGTTGGTGAATTCATAGGTTTATGTATTTAAATTATGCAGGACCGCAAGATTTTCCCGTGATGTTACAACAGATGCCAACAATCACAAAACCAGATTACTGTTGCACTAAGCTCATGACACCGAAGCTCAACCTATATTTGCTATTTTAGCAGTTATTTTGCCCGTACAGATGTTGTAACCCGCAACATCCAAGTCCGACATGGTCAACGTTCGTTCCCAGTGATAGCTAATCACCCAAACGGGGAGGTTAATCCTAATAGATCTATTTATATCATTCGCGCTCACATAATGCAATTAACAACTACATCTATGCAATTGACAGTTCATGATAATGGGCTCAGGAGGGTTATCGCTACTTAGGCAAACACATAATCAATATACTTTCAACACTTGCGTCCAATTTATAAAACAAAGCATGTTTCCACCCCAAATAATATCAAATCAGTAAAACTGTAAAAGTGGGGCTATGAACTCACCTTGAGTACAGATAGCTCAAATATAACACAGATAAACGTCACGCAAAACGTGCGATGCAACCTATTTAAATTAAGGCCGTATAAGTACTGAGTACTTTAATTAATAACATTGAATATAATCTTATAGTTGTTACATCGTACTATCGTTCGGGCTATCATAATTAAAGAGGTCATGACATGACGTACGAGGAGTTTAGGACACTTTAAATCGTAAATCCAACAACTCATCGATACGCCATCCGAAGAGGCCTCATTATGAAACTCCCTAGTATTATAGCACTTTGATAACCACTCAATATTCTATATAGCATAATCACCGACTAATCGTTTTAGAAAAATAATATTTATAAAGTGAAAACGTTTATAAATATACTTTTCGTAAAAATGACCTAATTTGGTCGTTTTAAGCCCGTTGCTCGCGTTTCTTACGTCCACGTCTTCGTAGTAAGACGAGCGATCAAAATATTACATTTTCAAGTTTTTAAAATTCTGCGATGAATAGTAAAATTACTGTTCACAACAGCTCATTTGTCGTTTTAGGGTTTTAATTAGCGTAAACTTGTAATCGTAATAACTTATTCGTTTTAATCCCGATTTTAGTGATTCCTTCGAGTACGTTTTTGTTATTAAAAGAGGATTAAATATTTTAAAAAGTTAATCACTGATGAATAGGTACTTTTTTACTTTCAATAGTTATAAAATTACTTTTATAAACTTTAATTATCGAAAACGTCGTAGTTTATTCGTTATAGTTCCGTTTTCATCGATTCTTTCGAGTACGATCTCGTAATTAAAAATTATATCATTATTAATGTTTTAAAAATGAAAGTATGCTGTGTAATGAATAGTAACTTTTATAAAAATAGTTTTTAAAAAAGTATTTATATCGTAAATCATTTTTTAACGTATCTTTTTCGGTATAGAATCGTTTTCGAGTTTCTTATTCATTATGGAATCGTCATGAGGCGTATTATTTTTTATAAAATATCATTACCTACAATCTAAGTTTGAATTTTAACAAGCCATATGTATTTAAGTGTATACTTTTTATAAAAACTTGTTTTTTATGTATCATCTCTTTAGTAGTTTATTATAAAAACACTTGTAACCATAATATACATATGTGGTACTTATAAGAATATCCAATATCACTCTATCCTTGTAAATTCATTGTAACAATTCAACCCTTTACTTTCATTGTTTTCATTATATTTACATTAGATAACTTTAAAACCCCCTCTAATTATCCTTAACATAGTTATATACTAAAACCATAAGTAAACATCTTTAGTAGATCTATTTTTCCATGATATTTATAACATTAGGACATGAAATAAGTGTATAAATTGATAAACTCAAATAAAAACCCATTTTACACATTTAAAAGTCATTAGTGGTGATTATGGCTATATTTAACATGTAACACATAAAATCATAAGAAATAAAAGTATAAAGATATTAGGAAAACCTTAGTAATGATGTAAGAGATGAGATATAAGTTCTAAACCCGTGTTTAGACTGAAATCCAAGCTTTCAAGCTTATAACCCTAGATTAGGTTTCCAAAACCCTAATCTTTACTTTTTCTTCTTAATACTTGCAAATGATGAACCAATGCTTACAAACACCTTAGAATACCTTAAGTATGTTGTGTATATGCTTGTATAATCTTAGAAAATCAAACTATGGATTTTGTTTGGCAAGGGTTTTGTGCCGTGGGTTTTGATGTATAAAAGGGAGGAAGAAAATGAATTTTTCAAGTATAAGAGTATGAAAACTTTACTCATGCATGCATGCCTATTTATAGTAAAAATATCTCCTTAACTTAACCATGGTTACTTTCTAACTCTAGCTCATGGTTAACTAATCAAGTTGATAAAGGTGTAAGAGTACTTTTATTAAATATCTAGATATTATTTAAACTTGAAAAGTCTTGGTCTCATCTTATAAATTTCGGCATATATATATATATATATATATATATATATATATATATATATATATATATATATATATATATATATATATATATATATATATATATATATAAGATGTAATTTTTGATTATTTTGAGTATTGGGTATAATCGTGGGTATTCGTTTAGGCGTAGTTAGGTTTTAGAACTTCCGGGAATGCCTAAACGCATTTTATTACGAAACGTAAGCATTTTACGTAGCCAATAAAAATAAGATGAACAAAGTTATTAATTATCCTCATAATAATCATATAACACTTGCTTGATGTAAACATTTAATCGTTTAATGCCCGTTTACATTGTATGATCATTTTCAGTTTACGCGATTTAACTTAACATTTTACAGGTTTAAAAGCAAACTCGTAAAAACCCTACAAATAATATAGGACTTTATTAACGTCATACATTTCCAAAAACAGATGTTGTTATGTCCTCCCCCCTTTAACTTGAGCCTTGTCCTCAAGGTTAAGACGCAGCAAACTTGACAGACGGCCCGGTCCTTTGAGAACAAATGTGGTATTCTTTCTTGGAATTGATCTTCGCCTTCCATGTAAACTCTGGACCTCTCTTGGAGTTCCATTGAACCGACTAATGGATACGGCTTCGCTCAACCCGTTTAAACTTCACGATCTGGATCTCTATAGGTTCCTCGACAAACTGTAGCTTGTCATCAAAATGAAGTCCATCCAACGAAGGCTAAGTGTCGTCGCAATGACACTTCTTTAATTGGACCGTGAAATATATATGAACTCGCTCAGCTCCCCCTCAGGAAGCTCGAGCTTTATTCAACGTCCCAACCCTTTTTTATTACCTTGAAAGGTCCCAACAAGATTTAATTCCCTATGTTTTGCCAAAACGTACAACCCCTTTTCCAAGGCGAAACTTGAGCATCACTTTATCTCCAATCTCAACTCATCGCTTACGCTTCAAATCTGCGTAGCTCTTTTGGCCTATCACGAGCGTCTTGCATCCTTTGCTTAACTTGAATGATCTCTCAATCCGTCTCTTGTAACATCTCTGGATCCGGTAAGTTGAACTTCTCCAACCCTCAGCCCAACAACAGGCGAGCGACTTTTCTACCGTAAAGTGCTTCTCAAAGGGTGCAGCATTAATGCAAGCATGATAACTGTTATTGTATAAAACTAGACCAATGGCAAATTTTTAACCCAACATTCCAAAGTCGATCACACAAGCTCTAAGCTCATATCTCGAGAGTTTGAATGGTTTCTCTTCGCTTAGTCCTCAGTTTTGAGATGATATGCCGTACACATATCTAAACTGTACCCAAAGCTTTTCTGAAGTGACCTCCAAAATTTTGATGTGAACCTAGGGTCATGGATCACAAATAATCGAGACCGTATTACATGCCCTTGATACTACTCCTTTAGGTACAACCTTGCTAGTTTCTCCAGAGGGTTCCAAGTTTCTTTCATGGGTATAAAGATTGCTGACTTTGTAAGACTTCAACGATTACCCAAATGTGTCATACCCTTGTGATGACTTAGGAAGTTTTGTGACAAAATCCATCTGATATTGTCCCACTTCCATTGAGGTATTCTAGTTGTACCAACAAACCGATTGTCTACTGATGTTCAGCCAAGACATTAGCACAAGTCAAGCACTTGCTAACATCGGTGCGATAGCACATTCATATTGGGCCACCAATAAGCTTCTTTACGTCTTTGGTACATTTTCCTCGGAACCTGGATGGAGTGAAACTTTCGATTTGTGGGACACATGCATATCACAGTCCGTAAACGCCATAATCACGGTAAACCACCTCCTGCCATTGAGGCACAGGGTTCCCATCCGTACGAGGTTTCCAACTTTTCCGTTCTAATCGCCTTGACATTTAGCATTTTCCAATCAGCATACCCTCCAACATCCTCATTCTTGATTCGTTTTCTGGTTCCGTGCTTCAGTCATGAGCATTCAAGATTTGCATAGGAAATCCCAAGCTCAATAGTCATGACTAAATCTCGAACTCTTAACGGTGGTACCCGTTCCTTTCCTGCTCAAGCATCAGCAACGACATTTGCCTTTTCCTGGGGTGAAACGAATATCGCATCGTAATCACACGCAACTCTAAACCATCGACGTTGTCTCATGTTCAAATCCATCTAATTACAAATATGCCTATAAACTGTTATGATCAGTGAACACCGTACACTTGGTACCATACAGATAGTGCCTCCAAATTTTTAGAGCGAACACTACTGCTTCAAGTTCCAGATCATGAGTAGTATAGTTCTTCTCATGGATCTTTAACTGGCGTGATGCATAAGAAATAACCTTTTCCCTTTGCATCAACACAGCGCCCAAACCCTTGATCGAAGCATCGCAGTATACGATAAAATCTTCACTTCCTTCGGGTAAAGCCAGAATTGGTGCACTACACAACTTCTGCTTCAATAACTGGAACGCTGCTTCTTGTTTGTCACCCCACTCAAACTTGACCTTCTTTTGAGTGAGCTTGGTCATTGGTTTGGCGATCTTTGAAAACCCTTTAATGAATCGTCGATAATACCCAGCAAGACCTAAAAACTGACGAATCTCTGTTGGTGTCTTAGGAGATGCCCAATCTTTAACGGATTTGATCTTGGCTGGATCCACATGAATGCCTTTATTATCAATCACGTGACCGAGGAACTGTACTTCAGGAATCTAAAATTCACACTTGGAAAATATTGCATACAAATCCTCTTTCTTCCAACAACTCAATATATTATACTCATGATTCTCTTCGTGCTCTTGCTTGTTCTTGGAAAGATCAAAATATCGTATAAAGACAATTACGAATTAGTCACATATAAGGTTAGCACACTCGGTTCATGAGGTCCATAAACACAGCAGGTGCGTTGGTCAAACCAAACGGCATAACTTGAAATTCATAATGGCCGTAACGAGTTCTGAAAGCAGTCTTTGAAATGTCTTCTTCTCGAACCTTCAGTTGGTGATAACCTGACCTTAGGTCGATCTTCGAGTAGATACTCGACCCTTGAAGCTGATCAAATAAATCATCAATTCTTGGTAGCGGATAACGGTTCTTCACCGTCAGTTTGTTTAATTCCCGATAGTCAATGCACATCCGGAATGACCGTCTTTCTTTCATCACAACAAATACTGAGCTCCCAGGGTGAGAACTGGGTCTTATAAAAGCCCTTGTCGGACAGCTCCTTAGTTACTCCGACAACTCATTCATTTCGGAAGGCGCAATCGATAAGTGCCTGTGCTACAGTGCGGCAGCCAGGTAAACCAAATCAATTTGAAACACCACTTATCGGGTACGTCCTCAAGACCTTCTTCTCTGCTTGTCTTCAATCTCCTTTGTATAACATGTGCCAAAGACGTGAATCCTTTAAGCAAGATACTTTTGAACCTTGGTACACGAGATGACGTTTAGGCGCGTCCTGTGTCCTTCACTACATCCGTCACCGCGAACGATTAGGATTTCGCTCCCCAGAGGTGATACGAACAAATCTTCTAGCAACAGTCCTAACGCACTGTACTTTGAAACCAGTCCATGCCAATTATCGCGTCGAAACTACCCATCTCTACCGGCATTAGGTTGATGTTGAATGGATGGTTTAAAAAGTCTAACGTACAACCCATCAATATAGTATTTACTCCAATTATCCTACCGTCAGCTAACTCAACGTTATAACCATGATCTAGTGTTGGGCATGGGATGATGTCAAGTAAAAGTAACAAAAGCAAGAGATACGAAACTCCAATCGTCACAAGTATCAAATAAGAATTAAATCATAACGTTGTATTAGAAGTAACGTACCGCAACGACGTTGTCTGGGTTTGCCCCCGCATTTCCAACCGCATACACCTTCGCTGGAGCCCTGTTATTCCCAGCTTGATTACCACGATCATTGTTGTTCAGTTTCGGGCAGTTTCTTTTAAAGTGGCCTTGAGCTCCGCACTCAAAGCAACCATTTCCCTGCTGATTATTGTTGTTGTTGTTGTTGTTACGGTTGTTGTTGTTGTTAGCAAGCCGTATCCTATAGTCCCTGGCCAGATGGCCAACCCTATTGCAGTTACTGCACCTAGGTGGA
>BQNB010090385.1:0-27158 GCA_026074375.1 Tanacetum coccineum | reverse complement strand
GTTTTTGTCTGTTTTTGGTCATTTAAGCTCGTTTTTAGAGGTAAAAGATATGTGTAATTAAGCACTTATCAAGGAACAGCATGCATTCCAACAGCTTTGACAAACATGTCATAGAGAGGTTTCTCTGCAACATCTTCAGGTGTGGTGTCAAAGATGCTAGGGGCAGAGAGATCAAACACCTCTTCTGATCCAAAAGTTTCTCCAAATCCTAAACTAAATTTTGATCTCAAGGACATGGAGCTATGGATCAGTTTGTCCAGGTTTTTGGAAGAATCCTTCCATTTGTCAAACCTTGCCTTAGACTCCTCAAGTTTAGCCTTATAATCTAGTTTTTCAAGTTTAGCCTGTTCATTTAGTTTCTCAGTATATCTTAACATGTTTGTTGTGTTTTCTAAATTAGCAGTTAATATTCTAACTTTTTCTTCTAATGCTAGCTGATTACTTTGGTACCATCTCTTATGTTGTTCTAAAGTTTGTAATGTACTTTTATATGCATGAACCTGGATATAACACTCTTTGTATTGAACTTCTACATTGTCAAAGTCCTTTTTAAGTTCAGCATATAGATGTTCACAACCAAAAGGACAAGTTTGTACCTAAGAAGAGATACCCATGAGGGCAAATTCAGCAGCAGCATTAGAAACACCATCAGCAACATCAACAACATTATCAGCAGCATCCTCCTCAGCTTCAGCAATCATCCCATATACTTTAGCAGCACCACTTTCCACATCTTCACCTTCATGATCTGACCAGTTTAACATTGAATCAACAGACAACAAGGCCTTTGGTTCTTCTGTCTTATCCAGCTCCTTAAGTTTGAATGAAGAGTACCTTGCTTTAGAATCCAACTGTTTTCTTGTACATTCCCTAGCAAAGTGACCCAACTCTGAGCATTTATAACATTTGACCTTCTTCTTGTCAAACCTTGCAGCATCCTTGTTATTAAACTTCATTTTTCTCCCAGCTTTCTTTTCAAATATGTTAATCCTAACAGAGAGCATTGCCATTTGCCATTTGATGTCTAATTCCTCCAAATCCAATTTCCTAATTTAATCAAAATCTTCATAAGTGATCTGCTGTTGTGGATCACTTTCAGCAACAAAAGAATGGAGAACATTTTCCATCACATTGCTAGAAGTAGTATGACTAGATAAAGTAGAAGTAAAATTGGTTGAATGGGATTGATCAGGATATGACATCTTTGAATTTGTTCTAGCAGCACTAATAAAAGCTGAATGGGTAGGAGCAGAAGTACCTCTTGAATCATAACTTGAGCCACCCTTCACATCAATTTCAAGAGTCCGAAGCTTGTTGTAAAGATCATCAAAGCTTAGATAATCAAGACCACCCTTTATTTTAAGAGTGATGGCCACCTGTGACCAAGAAGGTGGAAGTGCTCTGAGAAACTTCATGTTACAATCTTCATTGTTTGGCTTAGCTTGCATTTGATGGAGTTGACTCAATATCTTCTGAAACCTGTCATATCCCTTATGCAAACCCTCTGATTCAGATACCCTAAATTCTAAAAACTCTTGCTTTAGCATTGATTTCCTCATTTTCTTGGACTCATCATTACCTCCAAATCTGGCTTTGACAGCCAACCAAATATCCCTTGCATCATCTAGATGGTGAAAATTAGCCATATGATCCTCAGGAAGAGACTAAAGCAATATAGTTCTTGCTTTTGTCTCTCTTTGAACAGCAATTTGTTCTTCAACAGAAATAGGTGGAAGAATCATAATGTTTCCTTTTGGATCTCTTCCTGTCCTTTTCCTGCTGTTTCCATTTAGAACAATGTTCCACAAGTTGTGATCACTGTTCATGATCCAGTACTCCATCTTCATGGCCCACGTCTCATATTCACATTCTATAAGTAGGGAAATTTTGCATGTATATGTTTTGATGGACATTGGTTGTGTGATATGTTGGAATAGCCACTGAGAATGGTGTAGTTTGTGAGGTTTGTAGTTTGAGATTCAAATGCTGGTTCAGAGCTTGACACAGAAATACAGGTTCAGATGTTGGAAGGGAAGGAGAATTGTTTGTGATGGTGATGGCAGTAGAGAATGTTGGTGAAGGAATTGTGAAGTCATTGTGAATTTTATGAGAAGAATATAAACTTTCTTTAACAAAGGTTCTCTACCCAGGCTTACTGATACACATGTAGGTCCACCACCCTAGAATAGATCTTCAATGCTTGTTAAGGTTGTAGAGTACTTATGTAATCCACAAGCACCTCTAATAGAGACTCTAAACAAATTAAACAATTGTTACGTCGAATAAATAAACAACAAAGAGTTAAAGAAGAAGAATTACTCAATACAATGATCCTCCTATGTGGATTTTTTCTATTCACAATAAAAGTGTTTTTTTTCGAACGTCTCTCCTTCAATCTATGACGTAGGTGTGAGCGTAAATACTCATGAAACCCTAACAACCTGTTACCTAAGACTCGCTAAAGAGATAAGTATTATCACTTCCTAGGATATCTCATGCATATCCTTAATATCTCATGCATATCCTTATCACTAACTAACTATACTATCAACTCGGAGTAACGCCATAAATACTACCAGGGACTAATATTGTTCTACCAGCAGGATTACTTTTGATCTGCCATCCCTAAACTATATCTATAACATTATCCCCCTTACCAGTAGGAATACCATACCAACTAGTAGTAACTATCATTACAATATTTCCTAACATCGTCCCTCCGTATACCACCTCCTTAATATTTTGTTTAACTAAAGATGAGCCGAAACGACAATTAACAAACGGGTTTTTTTTAATATTAAAATAAAATAAAAATAGAAGTGTAAAATATTTTTGTATTTTTATATTTATATAATAAAAGAAAATATTCACAAACAGAAAATGATAACTTCACGAGGAATGGTCTTCAAAATAATAATCTTCGAACGAAACACGATAATCGTAACACACCTCCCCGGCAGCGGCGCCAAAAATTGATTACCAAATACTTAGCTATATATATATATATATATATAACTAAAATACCAATTATCAATAATAGTATAAGATAAGTATTCCGTGAGGATTCTAGAAGATTACTTTTATCCAAAGTAAAATTCAAAACCTTCCCGAGTCGTATCCCGACGAGGTGCGAATTGAAAATCGGTTTAGTTTGTGATCGCGTAATTGAATAGTTCAAGAATTTGATTTGGTTTCCTATTTCTACAAATAAAAATGCACAAACGAATAAAAGCACGTAATCAAATAAGGCAACTAACGATTAATCCTAAAAACGTTAACGGGAATATAATAACGCGACTAAACGAGCAAGCAAATCAAATTTAAACCCTACTAATGCAAATTTAATTTTTATAAATCCTAAATGACTTAAAATAATTTTCAGAAAAAGAATTATATTTTTTTGATTTTTATTTTATTTATTATGAATTAAAAACGATTTTAATCTAGAAAATTAATTAAAAATACTAAACTAATCCTAAAAATTCTAGAAAAATTATGAAAAGTACTTTAGACTAATTAGAATCTAAGAAAAATGCTAACTTGAAAATTTGCTTATTGAATAAGCAAAAAATAAGCAGAGAAGCACGAATAAGCAATATTCTAAAATGACCCTAAGTAATTAATGAAGTGAATGCCTAATGGAAAAGTCCCAAGGGCGCAGTGGTTTGTGGGTGAGTGTTAAAAACGTATAAGGGTTAAGGTCGAGGTCAGGGGTTCGAGTCTTGCTCACCCTTGGCTTCCCTATACCCTTATATGTTTTTATTTTTTCGAAATTTCTTTTTGCAAAATCTTTCAATAAGCTTAAAAATCTCCATTATTCCTTCAAAGCCAATTTGAGAGCAAAATACTTTCGTTCCTTCTGGTCTGGTACCAATTCACTAACTTGAATGTCTTTCAAAATGATTTCAACTCATTCTTGCTATGGCACTCAATCCACATTATTGTATCGGCCAATTGCTTCTTTGTTGTTTTTGGTTCAATTAGTGTAACGGTTTTATTGCATACATGCAAACATCAGAATCGGTAAGTAGCCTGTGTGGTTAACGATCATAACAGGTTTGGAGTTGGTCACCCAATAACTTGGTTTTAGAGGAAGATCTTCTGTCCAAATTGTGATGTCGTAGGGTTGTACTTGATGGAAATTCTGCCAATTTGATGGTTCGATGATTCATTGTAGATGAAATTAATTTCCTCATGATCAGGAGATCATATGGAACATAACTGTGTATTTACCATCAAATTCTAGCATGAGAAATCTTCTGATTGACTTCATCAGAACTCTTTGTAGAGACTGGGGAAGGAAAAATTGTTTCGTCAGTTGTTTGTGACAACAGGAGGAGCTCTCTGTGTGTCAAACAATGATTGCCAGATGTAGAAAGGCGAGGGTTCTTCTTGATCATGGTTGGTTGTGCAGCGGGAAAATTGATGGTCCTAAGTTCTTAGGAAGATTTCTGTCTCAAAATAAATCTTTAAACATTGTGACCGAACAAATTATCCAAATCCTCTTTTGAAGGGTATTCATTAGTATCTGATGAATTTGGTTGTTAAATCGTTTGAAGTTCGGGTTCTAAACAATCGTGTTCATAAGGGCCTTTATCTGTAAGCTCATCCAAACTTTGACATGAATAGTCTCCTTAATCCTTTTGGAGTGTACGGTTAATAGATTTGAAAAACTCTTTGATGTTTCCGAAAAAAATAACCAATTTAAAAAACCCCAAATGTATGCTTTAGGTTTCATTTTCCCAAGATCACCACGGTCATTTGTCGGATAACTCAAGTGAGACAAACACATGATATACTACATTTGCGTCTTTTCGTCTACGCTAACAAGCTCATAAAGTATTCTTTTTGTGTCATGTGGTTGATGATATTGACCGGTTTTGAGATAAAACATGTTGTTGCAACAGCTCAGCCCAAAGAAATTTTGGTAACCTACGGAGAAAAAAAAAATAAGCATTGTGCGAGCTAAGCCTCAAAACCAGAGTAAGGATTACGTCGTTCTATATACTCCATTTTGCTGAGGTGTGCGAGCAATTGAAAAATTGTTGCATATGCCAACTTTTCATATTAAAGCTTTGAGAGTTGCATTCTTGAAAATTCAGTGCATTATAGTTCTGATTCTTGCAAACTTTGGCTTCTTTTGTAATTTCAATTGAGCTTGAGCAATGAATTTCTTGCATGATCTCGGAGTTAGTTTTGTCTTTCGGATACGAAAGAATGAAGAAAATAAACCCACATTACTCTAGAAAAAAATCATATACTATCACAGAATATATACTTCTTTCCATGACCGAAGCGGAGACTCTCATTGGACCGCACAAATCCATACTGATGTTAATTCCAATTTGGAGTAATCAATTGGAAAACAATTTAGGTGGTTGAGAAGGCTTTTCTTGCTTTTTCCTCTTTCACAAGACAGGAAACACAAAGTTGATCTTTTCCATATTTGAACTTTGGGTTTAAACCGTTTTTCAACCCAAGTCAAGTTTGAGTAGATCGTTTATGGTGCCATAAATTAAGATGTGCAGTCGATCGTGCCATAAAACCATGTCTTTGTTGAAGTTTGCTCATTAGACATTAGACAAATGTGTTGGAAGAAGCGCCATGTCTGACAATGGGAGTTAGTATATAAATTTGAATCGCGTCCGCTATGAGCAAATCATCTCCTTCTACTGGATTTCCGAACATAACTTGTTCTAGAACGGGAATAAAAGCCCACTTCCATATCTCTATCACCAAATTTTGTCCAACACTAAAGAGATTGTGTCCAAGACCTTCAACATAATATACATGACAAATAGTGATATTGCCATGTAAATAATCACCATAACCTGTAATAGCTGCAAAGTTGTCATTTCCAAAGCGGACGGTTCCCATGAACTTTTCAATGAAGTTTCTCAATAGAGCACGGTCACCCGTCATATGCTTTGAACAACCACTCTCAACAACCACCATAGAACGATCTGGACTACCTGCAACATAAGAAGAACTAACACATGGACAAACTGGGAAATTTGAAATATCCATCTCTTTACTGAAAAAACAATTGGTTTTTTCGTTATTCGAAGGATTAGTCCTTGAGCATGTGGATTTGTGTTAACAGGTTTGTCCACATAACACTTTGGTTGTGGATTCATTCAAATCATTTTTTTTGCCTTATAAAACTAATTGTCTGAATCTTGTTTAGCATGAGTGGGCTTAATGGTTTATCACGCATTGTTTCTTTTCTTTTTCTTAAAGCACTAGACTTAGAAACTTATCTCTCAGCTTTTGATGCAATATGCTTCCATCAATCTTAGATTTGGAGCTACCAGAAAGTAGTATCTAAATGTCTTAGATTGTGTCGCTTTCTCGTAAACATAGTCTTAGGAGACTACTAATAAAGTTGTTTCAGAAAGAGTTTCGGTATCCTAGAATTAACAGGAGGGAAGGTTCTTACGAGCTTTCGCGAATACAACATTTCAATTTATGCTTAAGCAAACACATTTAATCGGAAAGAAATTATAGCAAATTTTGAATACAAGAAACAATACAAAGTTTTCACTTTAGAAGCGTTTGCAACAGCAAACATCAATTAATCTCATTGTTTTGATACAACTTTTGCAAATGTTCACTATCTGTTTGTTATTTTTCCTAACCATAAACTGCTGCTTTCTTTGCTTCATTCTCTTAGAGGACATCTAAGACATGTCTTGACATTGTGAATCCTCTACCTCTTTGGTTCTTTTAACACTGGATTGATAGAATTCATTTCTGTGGGCGAAGATAACACATTCTTTATTACTTGTTTGTTTGTGATTCTTGTTGTTGTGACAAAACTCTGTTACATCCTCAAGGGCTAATGACATTGGTGTTTTGATGTGTCCATGTTTGGTTTGGTATGTGAAAGGTCGGTAAATGACTATGTATTTGATCTACATGGTTTTTCTTTTGTTTTTTTTAAAAAAAACGTCTGACTTATGAGGAAGCATTTTTAATTTAAGGGTGTGACACAAAGGAAAAGATTGAGAAACCATGTGTCTTGTCAAACTTGTATTTCACAGAACCTTACCATTTTCCAACTATTTTTCATTCTAACTTTTCAATCAGATATGGTAACTAAAAGATTCCATTCTCAGCACGGGAAATAGCAGCCATATGCAATAAGGTTTTCTCAGAGACATGAGCAATTAACTCATCCATTTCCATTTGAGTTTCGGACCGTGTCTTTTTGATTGAATGAAATGCTTTTTATATTCATTTTTGGCATTATCTCGTTCTTTTATCAAGATTGTACTTAAATTCCAAAGACCGTTCTCATCCTCAAGTTTTGTATTCTACGCAATCTAAGAGATTACTCATGAGGTTTTGAGTTATTATTCATTTGAAGGAATCCATTTTTTGTTTTTCTTTTTCATGTTGACTATTTTTCTCAAATCATTTACCTTTGTTTTTCACATATTTGTACATCTTTCTTAAGAATTTTTTATTTTGCTTTCAAACCCCTTGAATCTCTTAAGATTTCTTTTTGACTTGTTGAAGTTCATACTTGTTAGGACTTATCAAAACATTCATGGTTTAACAAACACATAGCTACAATATCATGGCATGAGTTGATGCTTCCAAAAGTTGATCTTTCAACAAATCACTTTTGCCTTTCAATCTCATTCAAGGTTAGACATTCATTTTGCTCCAAACGCATCTTTCATTTTCTTTTAATATCCCTTTGAAATTTATTTCTGGGGGGAAAGCCATCAAAGTAATCCAGGTATTTCATTAAGAAGTGGTTTAACTTATATCGACACAAAAATCGTTTAAGAGCTATTTCTTCCTTTGATGTATAAAAAACATGCTCTTGCCCTTCTACTATGTTTCTGTTTTATCATCAGAAACAACTTTTCAAATCCAACTTTTATATTGAATATTCATGATCAAAGGTAACCACTTGGCATTGATTTGTTTTCAAGTTCTTATCAAAGGGGAATTAAGAAGATGAAGAACATGTTTGTTCAACGAATGATTCTTTTGTGGAACAAAGTCATTATCAAAGCGCTTCAATGTTTGTAATATCAATTGTCCAAAAAATTTTGGTTTGTTTGCAACAACAATGGGATCATCATTTTTTTATTCATTTTCCTGTTGACTTTTGAAAGCAATCCTCTTAGAGTCTTCCTAGAATCTCTAACACTCAAAGGAATATCTATATTATCCGTCCTAGATGCAACATATAACTTTGGACATTTTCTAAAAGTGATTGTCGAGTAGTATATTATGGGTTCGGATACCCCAAACCATGTTTTAATTGTGTTCATAAATTAGACAATGGTTTTGCGACAAGAGCAGCTTAATAACATTGCTTTTAAAGAATTACTAATTTTCAAAAAACCAAATCAACACTTTCTTTTTCAGTTTTTTTTTCTCAAGAATCAAGAATTAGTATCATGATACTTATCCTCGTTTTCACTCATTTTTCTTTTTAAAATTAAATGTGATTGTTGTAATTCCTCATTTTTCTGTTTGAAATGTTTGACCTCTTGACTCAACTTATTCTTGTGTTTTTGAGATTCTCAAATACATATCTCGATCACGATACAATTTGAGACTCATCTTGGTTTTTGAACACGTTTTGCCCTTTCATCAGCTTTAAGAAATTTCTTTTAGATAATGTGTTACTTGGTCTATGTTTTCCAAAACCCGATTCCTTTCCTCTATACATCTCAATCGACTGGTCAAAGTCATATTTTGTTTGTTGGACCTTTTGAAGCAAATCTTTGTTGTTTTTGCTGGCTTCATCATATGCATTCCTAGCTACGTGTTTTCTAATGACAATGATCATAAACATGTGTATCTTTTTTCAACAATCTGCCACTATTAATCATTTACTTTGACTTGAATCAAATTGAATATTGCTATATTTAATTTTGATCATCATCATGGTACTGTTAAATAAATTTTATGTTTGAGTTGGATACATTTGTTCATCATTCTCATTGATGATGAAGATTGTCACTTCACTTCCAAATGCAGACTTATAGCTTGGCTCATCATCAGATTTCTTGATCAGCTGGTTGAATTCTGGCCCATTTAAGCATATGTTTTGGCCACTAAGTTCTTTCAATTTCTTTCCATCCTTGAAGCAATCAGCAAAAGAGAAAATCATTCTGCTCATCGTTAAGAATTACACCCGGGGCGTCATCCTGTTGTTTTGCCACACATTTGCTCCTTGAAATACTTCGAACTCAACGAAAACCCTTGCTTGGGACTAATTCTCTAGCATAATGTCCTTTTCCACCGAAGTATAGCATTGACCCATTGAATGTTATTTCCTGGAGTCGGAGTTCGAACAATCCTTTGAACATTTGCTGTCTCATTTTTAGCATTCTATTCCCTCAAATAACTTCTTCCTTGAAACATAAGCTAGTCTCATTATTTTCTTCCAACATTCCAGAATTTTCTGCTTTGAATATTCTCCCTGTCACCTTGAACGACTGACTGATTTCTAGGTATTAGACGAGCACGAAGACGATTGTTTGTTGGATTGAGTAATTTTGAGTATGTGCTTTAGCAAGTAAAAAAAACATAGCAGATGTTAGGGGATATTCAGAATGATTGTGTGAACATCTTCCATGCTAATACTCTTCATCATTAATCAACTACAGATGGATGGATGTCGGTCACCATAATAAGAAGAGGTATTTCTGGAAAGATGAACCTGTGTGTGCTACTAGAGCCAAAGGATCATGAAACTTTTCTAACTTCTTTTCCCTTGAAGCATTAACCAATTTCTCAAATTGCGACAGATAATCAAAAAGGATCATAAAACGAAATCAACATGTAATCGCTTGCCCAAAAAAAACGAACACTTTGAGTCACTTATTTCAACCACCGGTTTGCAAACTATTCAGGAAACTTTGTGTTAACTGAATCAGTTGGAACTTTCATGTTTTTTTCGTCCAAATCATTCATTAACTGAGCAAAACGATTGTAGACTGAAACTAGTGACTCTCCTGGTTCAGCAACAAATTGATCAAATTTATTTGTAAAACCGTGTTGTTTTCTTGTCAACCTTGGTTTTGTAATATTCCCCATATCAAAAAAAAAGTTCAAAACATGAGCCCACTTTCCTTGGCAACCGTTCTTACAAGAATCACATAATTGTAAATATCATTAGAATAGATAGATGAATGAAGAATCATATTCTGAGTTTTCCATTTCCGCAAATCATAGTACAATATAGTCATCTCCTTGACAGATCCTCCTTCTTCTTGCAACTTGGTATTGTTGAACATTGTTGGTGTGATGTTCCTAAATCATATATGGGCCATCTTCCTAGTGCTTTGATTTTAAAAGCCCTCCTTCTGCGCGGTTTCCCTCTTGCGATTAAGAAATCATTTTGAACTCTACTCGCCCCAAGGTAATGAAACTTCCCCATTCAAGCATGGGTGGCCTATTCTTCAGAACCGGCATCAGCAAGGGATTGTTGGTATGTTTTGGATGTCGACATGTCTTAAGATTCAAAGATTGGATCTTTTTAGACGAACATGAGTGAGATTTGTAAGAAAATATCCAAACTCGGTAATAGTCAAATTCGGTAACACTGTTCACGTACAACAAGTAATCTGAAAATGAATACCGTTCTCGAACAGTTATACCACTATCAAACTCGGGTAATCTTCAAATAATAAACTCGGTAAAACTGCAAAACCTACTCAATAATTTCGCTTGGGATAACACTATTCAATTATAAAACTCGGTAAGCCTAAATTGTTAAAAACCAATAGTTAATGAACTGATTAATAACCCACAAATTCGATATTGTATGTTGTGAAACCGAATTTTATTGATGACTAGATTATCCCTAGTGTCTCTAAAAATGAAATTGATGGAAACGAATTTGATTGCCGAGTTTGGTAAGTTAAATCTTGAAAAAAACCGCGATATTTAAACACTTTCAAAAACACGATTAAAAACTGTAAGAAATGAGTCGTTAAAATGACTTGTAAAGTTATTACGAGGTTTTTTACTTAGTTCAAAATTCCCTATATCACAAACTTCGATGGAAGACGAATTTGTAAACTTAACAAACTGATAAAACCGCAGTTTAATACGAAATTAATAATAACGATTTTTTTTGATATGAACCAAAAGATCGAATATATCGATTCACACTGATATTCCTACTGAAAATTGCTAACATTTACAGGAAAACGTTCTTCCAAAAACTTTCAAAACCACTCTTACCGTGAATGCAAAGCTTCAAACGGAAAAAATCATCAACCACAGTTACCGAGGAAAAGAAATGATAACAGTTTCTCGAGGAACAACAATATCGGTCCAAATAAACTCGAAATCACAAAATCACAGCCAAAATCAATCTCGAAACCTTAATAGCACTAACCGAATTCGGAAATCATCATTTCTTGATTCTCGGTTGAACAAAATCACGTACAAATCAAGCACTCTACTTCTCTATTGGTGATTGATACCACTTGATAGGTCACATGAATCTTGAATCAATCATATCAACATGTAAGATTAGAGAGAATGAGGGCAAGTAAAGGGAAAAATTCAAATCTTATTAAAGAGGGAAAATGAGAGTTAATTGCAAGAGCATCACTCTCTAATGAAGATTATAGGGCTATTTATAGGCAATGGGAGGGAGGCTTCCCTTCCTTATTTTTCTAACTTGTCAATACTAGTCCTTAGACTTTGGTTATTATGCTATTTCTTACTTAAAGCATAATAAACCTTATTACATGCTATATTAAACTAAACAAAATAAAGTCTAATAACAAAATATAGTAAAACCACATAATCGACACTTTTCATAAACCTAACAGGTTCGATAACCAACTGTGATAATGGACTTGTTTCTTTATGCCGGTGTCCACTAGTTTTTCCACCTCCTCTTGTATTGTTGTGTTTCTTTCTGGTGCCTGGCTTCTTTTCTTTTGTCTAAATGGTGAGCATCCTTCACGTACATTTAGTCTGTATTCCGCTATGTGTCGCGAAACCCCTTTCATATCAGCTGGTTTCCAAGAAAATACTTCAAGGCTGCGTCTAAGTAAGTCACACAATGCCTTCCGTCCTTCCTCTATTAGAATGGAGCCTATTGCAATTGTTTGTTCTGGATATTCCGGATGAATGGCCACTTTGATTTTTTCCTTTGCTGCCTGAATGATATCTGAAGGCTGTGCTTCCGTTTCGGAGACCATCATGCATTCGAGTGGGATTATCCTACTGCTCTGAAGAGTAAGTATCCCTCCAAGGACCGGGAATTTTAGCATTCTGTGAGCTGTTGACATGACTGCTTAAATCTTCCTTACTCTTGGCCTTCCTATGATCCCATTGTACAGAGACGGTAATCTTACTATCACAAACTTCATCCATGTAGAGGTGAAATGCTCCGCATCCCCTATTTTTATCGGCAGTAATATTTGTCCCATTGGCCATATGATTTCTCCACTGAAGCCAATGAGGGGTGCGGTAGCTGGAACCATTTGGTTTTTTACTTTTGGACAAAGCCTATTAAAGAAATGTTCATACAGTATCTCTGAAGTCGATCCTCAATCTACATATATTCGATGTATGAAGTGTCCTCCTATCTCTGCCTTAATGATCATAGGGCCTTCCGCCCCATCTTCATCCCCTAAGGGTGGGAATGAAATTTCTAGACTGAGGGATAAGCTTTGTATAATTTTCTGCCTGGAAACTCTTTGCCATGGTTGAACCATCAAGATTTCCAGAGGATTGTCCTTTCTAAATATTTCCCCCTTCTTTGTTGCCTTTGGCTGATCCTTTCTACTACCTTGTTTAAGCTCCTTGATCACGTGCAACAATGTTCCATTCTTGATTAATTCCGCAATTTGTCTTTTTAGATGCATGCAATCATCAATATTATGCTCTACTTCTCCATGAAATTTACAGAACTTGTTGTTGTTTCTTTTTCTCACGAGAGTTGTCATTGGTGGCAGAGCCTTGAATTTGCCTTTGTCTAGAGCCAAGATTTCTTTTAGGGATTTTGTGAGAAGTGTGAACTTGTTACGTCTCCGCTCTGATCTTTGTTGATTCCTAAAATCTCCCCTTCTGTCAAAATTTTGTTTTCTCCCTACTTCCTGTTGCTTCCATGCCGAAAGTGTTTTCTTCCGTGCTTGATTGGAAGCTGGCACCTTTCCCCTGAGGAACGTTGTGGTTACCCGCATCATTTCATCCACTAACTTTGGGGTATTGTCTTGTAGACGCTTAATGAGCTTGGGCTTGGTGATTCTATGCATGAATATGGAGATTCTCATGCATTCTAGGGCTCCCTTAACATGCCTACTCTTAGCTTTAAATCATGGCATGAAATCTTCCATGGATTCCCCTTCTCTCTGCTTGATGTGGTGGATTTCTATCGAATTCTTAATACACTTCTTTTGTTGAAGGTAGTTCGCTAGGAATGCCTTTTTCAAATCATCATAGTTGTCTATGGACTCCGAAGGTAGGTCGTCAAACCATACCGTAGCGGACCCAGTGAGTGTAGAATTAAACATGTGGCACCATGTCGGCATTGCCTAGCGTTCCACCTTTGCGGTTGCTTGAAAACTTTTTAAGTGATCTTTTGGATCATCACTTCCGTCATATGTTTTGACGTTGTTTGGCATCCGGCTCTTTTTTGAGAGTTCAAAGTCGCGGATACGGGGTGTGAAGGGATCTGTCTCTTCGCATGCCCATGGTTGAGATAGTTTATCTTCTTCAATGCTTGACTTTTCCTTCTTCGACCTTGACTTCCAGTGTCCGCCCCTGCTATCTTCACTTTTAGAGAATGCTTCTGTATCTCATGATGATGTCCTCTCATGGTAATGCTTTTTTAGAGCGGGATCTGTTCTTCTTGAATGATAATTGTGGTAGCGGCTTTCCGTGTGCGCGGACATACTCTTTCCTTTACCTCCAAGTCTATTGAAGACTCCTCCATCCCTTCTTCCTTCCGGCCTATGTCTGGGGGATTTTAACCGGCCACGTCTTATCCTGGAGAAGACGCTAGGGTTTCGTTCAGGACTTCCGAACATGCTACGGGAGCGTCTGGACCTTAACTTCCTCTTGAGATCTCTTGCGTCTAGTGTCTTAGACTCGGAGTGTTGTGATACTTCTTGGATCTTTGAGTTTTTTCTGGAACATCCTTCAAAATTAAGAAGGGATTTCACTTCTTCTAAGTTTTCTTGCTGCACTTTTTCTTGATGGAATTTTTTAGCTATTATTGGTAACAACTGATGATAATACTTGTCACAGTACTCCCTGAGGGCTGCGTCGAACGCTGGCCCATTTGGGTCTCTTAAGATTTGCTCATTTCTTTTTCCCACTTATAGTTTAATAACAAAAATCTAGTTCAGAATTCAGTTTAGCCGAGGTACATATACAAAAACAATTTATAAGGTGAACGATAGCCTCTTTTAAGATTTGAATACATCAAGAATATTAAGTTTATTTGTAGCTCAAGCTAAATTGTAAATATTTTAGATTGAATGACAAATTAATGTATATATTTTTGTTAGTGTTCTAATCACAAACTCTTTGCAATAAACCAAGACAAGAGCATGCATGTGATCATAAATAAATTTTGAAAACATCTAGAAAGACCATTTTGTTTGTTTTTACTATTCATTCAGAGATTTTTGCATATTTTGGTTAGAAAAGAACATATAATGTATGATCTTTTTTGATAAAGGGTTTCCTTGGTAAATTTATTACATAAAAAAACAATCCAGTACAATAGATGTGGGTGAATCCCACATCTCAACCCGTTACATAAGCAAACTACTTTCCTAAGGAAGGTAAAAAATATGACTAGATTACAAATGACACCACATATCATCAAAAGCTCTATTTCTTCTTCCGACCACGGACCTTTATATCCAAATTATCACATATAATTTGTATATTGTCAGGAATTTCCTGACCTTCATACATATCATTATCATATGGGTCGTAGTCATCATCCACATTACTTTCCCTCCATTGTTCCAACAAGCTTTTCGGACCATAACCAACACCCATTAGTTTTGATGCCAAAAAACTTGCCATTTCATTTTCAAATGGTTCAACTTCATCATCGTTACCTAAATTAAGCGGATAATCAACCTTTTCTAGAGGTTTCCCATCATCATCCACACGCACAATTTTACCCTCTAGTGTCTATTTTTCTAAAACATTAATCTTATCTATTATAGGGGTAGAACTTTTTCCCTCCTCTTTCGTACCTGAAGTAGTAGCCATGCTACCAGTTGCTACTTCCTCAATAATCAAATTTTCATAATTTAATGCTTCAAACAAGTTACCAAGAGAAAAAGTATTACCTTTATTGCTTGATGACTCTTTATCATAACCTGAAGTTAAAGCCTTATTCGTACCAACAAAAGGAGTCATCTTTGGAGAGTTACTCGTCTCATCAGTTGATTGCTTTGCTTTTGGGCGGTACTGACTTTTTGGCTTAACCGAAATTGTGAAGTTTTTGGTGCCGTCATTATTACCACCCGATTTCTTCTTTTTCACTTCAATAAAACCTTCATCATCAGCCACTGGTGTTTTGCCTTTACCTTTATCCTTATAAATCACCACTCATATAGGAGCAACTTTTGGAGCTTTTGTATAATCAGCAGATGAGTGACCAAATATCAAGCATGCACTACAACGAGGAGGTTCCCACTCGTACTCAATATGATAGTTTCTTTTGTATAGCCATTTCCTTCAAGGTTTGAAACAACCATCACCAAATAATCACTAAAGTCATTGCAAGCATTGACTTCAATCAAGATTCTTGCATAGTAGCTTCGACACCAAGATTCCAAATACATGGAATTTGTGTACGAATCAAGCATCATTGGAGTGCCAATTTTGGTAGCCATCAAGCTTAAAAAGCAATCAACGAAACATCATGAATCTTTACCCAAACTGGAACACACGATAGTTCTTCTATAAGAAGACTCATGGAGGGCGAACATTTGTTAAGAAAGATAGGAATTCCATGGATCATCCATGGACCATTGTGAAGTACAGACTCAACACCCTCCATAAAAGCAAACTTAAAAAATAAAAACCTTTAACCAGCGTAACCTTCTCCAATTGTTTCACACAAACCATTCAACAACGGGAAATGCAAGTCTTTTACCAATAAAGTACATGTGGAGAGAGTTCTTCATTCTACCACGAACCTCATAAACTGAAGCCAAAGGCAACCAAACGTCGTAATCAGCACCATTTGGAACATCAGCTTCAAGTTTTCAGAGATTAGCCTTAGTCAAAGACTTAGGGCTAAGATTATTAGCATAAGATAAGGGAACAACGTTAATAGTCTAACCATTAATGTTTGGAGCCTTAGAAGACACATCAACAGACATCGTTGCATCACTTCCAGCAGATTCAGCAACCGGTTTATGTGAAACTTCAATAGACACATTAGACTTCTTTCTCATACTGGTTTCCATGGTAGGAAACTCCATATACAACTCCGTATTCGTCTCCTTAGTACCAATTGTACTCGAATCATTAGTCTTCTTTTTCTTATGATTATTTTTTGGGTAAAGGGTTTGCTCGGTAAATTTTATTACACCAAAAAACAGTTAAGTACAAAGGATGAGGGTGAGTCCCACATCTCCGCCCGTTAAATAGGCAAAACCGCTTCCTTAAAGGAAGGAACACAAAGTGACTAGACTACAAAAGAAACAAAAAAACTATTTCTTCTTACGACCTCAAACTTTGATATCCAAATTATCGCATATATCTTGAATCTTATTAAGGATATCCTGGCCTTCATACATATCATCGTCGTATGGGTATGGGTCATAATCGTATTCCCTATTCTCGTAAGATTCCTTCCATTGTTCTAACAAACTATTAGTATCATAGCTAACATCTTTTGAAGCCAGACAATTAGCCATATCTTTATCAACTGATGCAACTTCATCATCACTATCATGATCACCCGAAGAATCAACCTTTTTCAACAAAATACCCTCATCATCCACAAGGGAAGCCGTCCCATCAATAATAAGTCTTTCTATTTTGTCAATTTTTTCAACAATAAGGGTAGTACTAGTACTACTAGACTTCGCATTCCAGAATAAGGATCCACTAGAATTGGCCTTTTTATTGGTCAGATTTGAAGTCCCACCATTTGTACCCAGATCAACATCATTTTCAACCGAATTGAGCACATCAAATTAGTTTGACTTACTAACCTCTTCAGTAGGCACCACATCTTTCTTCTTATTACCACTAGTGCTAACATTGTTCTTTTTAGAAACCTGTCTATACACTTGCTTAGTTGGTTGAAATCCTAGTTTAGGACCAACCAGAACACCTCTATGAGTTTGGCTAGGATTCTTCATGTTCTTTACCACATCTGAGACTTTATTCTTAGGACACTCATCTGAACATGACCAAAAACCTTACAACACGTACATCTGGGAGTTTTCAATTCATACTCAACACGAACATTACACGTATAGAACCCCGCCCCAACAAGTTTAGGCATAGCCACCACAATATTATCTTTCAGCTCCACATCAGCCCGAACCTCAATCAAAGCTTTAGTAGAGCTTGATCTACCCCATGATTGAGTGCACATGTCAGATGTATAAGAGTCTAACATTAAAGGAGTGCCAATATTAGTAGCAATGACACTCAAAACCATCCTCAATAAATGCAGTCACATGGATACCATAGAGTTTAACCCAAACCAAAACATTACCCATATCTTCTTTCAATAAGTTCACATCTGGATTCCACTTTTTCAGAATAAGTGGATTTTTGCGAATAAACTATAGACCATTTTCAAGCATCGCATCCAGCCCCTCCATAGAGCTAAAATGGAAAGAGAATATCCTGGTAGACGAGTTAAGCATAGATTTAACCAGACCATATTTACCCCAAGTGTTCCTAACATAGTTAGCGACAACAGGGTATGCCTCACGCTTTCCCAAAAAGAAACCATATGTCGTATTAGCAACCGTTCACTAATAACTCTAATAGACTCCACCGGGACAACTACATCAACCTCGTTTCCCCCTAGTATAAATAACATACGAAAAATCAAAGCCTTCTTACTCGTTCCATCAATAAATAAGTTAGCATAAGAAGTACCTTTATTTTTCAGCTCATCAATTTCAATATGCAGATTATTGATGTGGTCGTTGTGAGGTGTAGTTCAAGTTTTAAATTTATATTTTGTCGAATTAACCAAAAACACCACTTTAACGGGCAGTGTACCCGTTCGGTGGTAGATTCGTGGTAAGTAGGATGTCGAACACTTGAAGCGAGGTTAAATCTCTCAATTTATTTATATTTCTGTTATCTAATCTATGTTTAATCTAATCTAAGTCAAACCTATGCTAAACCTATGTTAGTTCTAAACCTAATTCTAACAGGTAAAAGGGGGGTTTCAGCCTGAGAGACTGGCACAAGTTGGTCGGTGACTACAATCAATTCAAGACACTTTAACCCATGCAAGCTAATTAACAGAAGATAAAAGAGCAGTCGAGCCTTATATAAGAAAATTGTATTAACCATTATTAATCCGATTAGAACGTTGGTTTGTTTATTTAGTGTAGTGATTTCTTTTCTTGAGGTGGCATATCATTCTTAATACTTAGGCGGGACTTCTTTCTAAGACCTAAAAACATTAATTCTGTCACAATTAAAGCATCCACATAAAGCATACTTATTTGCTGATTATAATCTATCTTAGGGATTAAAGCAATGGTGATCTTGTTAAACCCTAGCTCATAGAGACTTTACCCACTTACTGCTTAATGGCAATTTATACACTAGTAGTCCACTTATCTAACTATCCAATGGAATCAGTACGTTATTTGTTGAATTATCTAGGTTCACCTTCTAGTAAACACGTTCAATAAACCATTAGCAATATCCAATTAACTAGTTAAGCATGAAGTGTATCCTAGACATAGATTTAGAAGGACAATACTTGTGATCCTGTGATTCTACATGTATAAATCACTATATGGAGAGCTATCCCAAACTCTTGATTACTTTCTCCGTATCACTAGATCCAGTTGAATGATAGGTCGCATATGAAAGTACGTAAACAAGTATAATTTGATAAACATAAACAAGCATACAACGCTAAATCAAGAAATCAAGATAAACAATACCAAACATTCAAATATTCATAATAATGGCTAATACCCGAAGGTATTAGCCTTCAAACATCATAATAAATACAAGAGCAATTATTTAGCTAAGGTAAACTAACCGAGTTAACAAATGATACCAAAAACTGAACGATTACTAAAGTATATGGAATTACATGATGTCTCCTATGGAATTGATAACGTTGCTTGACCTCTTCTGCTCTTTTTCTCCTCTAAAAATCGACTTTTGTGGTTTAGGTATCGAGAATATGATTTAGCACACTTAAAACTCGTTTTTGAGTTTTGTATTTATAGGGTCTGGAAGTCGGTTCGATACGGCGTATCCAAGGATTGGATACGGCGTATTGGGGATTTCTTGGAGTAGGGACCACGTTTGATATCTTCCGAAATATTCACATACTATATCTTGAATACGTCGTACTGAGTCTCTCTAGATACGGTGTATTGAGCTTCATTCCTTTGTGGTCTTTGGTGAGTGCAGGCACGGATACGCCGTATCTTCCTTGATGGATACAACGTATTAGTCTTCAGAATAGTAATCTTCAAAATATCTTTATTTAAGCTCCAGATTACGCGCCTTTTGCTAATATACACCAAGTACTCCATAATTACTGCAATTCTCAAATATAAACGATTAAGTAACAATTCTTTGCAATAATTATACTAAATGGGTTAATAACATGGGATAAATGATGCTATAAAATAGACGTTATTATGTCATCAAATATCCCCCCACTTGAATCCTACTCGTCCTCAAGTAGCCTTTAGAAGTTTATAAAAATGTATCCCTAAGGATATTTTCCGTTAAAGCATTTATTTGATTTATTACAAGTACATAACCAAACACCTCACGAAATAGGAAGATGGAAACACTCAAATCACTCAACTAATCTATGTGGTAACATGTAACTAATTCGCTCAATTGCTCGGTCATGACGAGTATTCTATCATAAGCTTGGAAAGGATACACATCTCCACCACTAAAGCCAAGGAGTAACAAGTTTATAAAGGTAAATATGGGTTTTTGTATGGAAAGGCTTACGGTTGATCATTCTACAATCTTTCACCAGAAGTACCACTCCAACAGGGCAGCTGAAGCACACATACATGGCCGTAACGACGGAATAGACATGTGTGTTCGATCGCATCCCCATTTGAATTTAACCAACGGTTAGGATGAAGAATGATATAGGGTAGGAACCTTCTAACTTTCACCAATAGTAATAAACCAACAAGGCAGCTGAGACATGCATACATGGCCGTAACGACGGAATAGACATGCACGCTCGATCACATCCTCATTCGCATAAAACCCATGGTTAATCATTAGGTGAGAGGGAAGTAAATTGTTGTTAAATAAAAATCAAGAAACAAATAGATTAAGACCAAGATACAAGTTGCTAGACACTTTTTCCTGACCGTTACCATGATAAAGACACGACTATTTACAACGTCTTGATTATAGATCAACAACAACCTAAGTTGGTGTTCCCATAACGGTCAACTTCCCAATCATCCTAAAACTTTACATACTCTACAAGGCAAGTGGCGATATCTTCTACTTAATACAATACTCTACATCGTTGATTTTTGTTGCGTATCAACGAATAATCAATCCTTCGTGTAATTCCTTCGGTAGTTGCGAAACGATTATCTTTAAACTTTCCATCTCTTTTTTGTTGCGAATTTTCTATTTTTTTAAACATCTAACTATATACGAAACTCGAAGTAGTTTCACCATCTTCACGATCATTATAATTCTGGATAATTCCTTTGATAGTTTCTTCATTCTTCGGACACACCATTAATTGTGATGGTAGTAAAATCACATGAGTTTTGACTACGATATACATTCCCATTTGCAATGTGAATATTTCCAATCGTACCAAAGATAGAAAATGACACAAGACTCATGAAATACAAACTTTACACTTTAAGCAACTAGCAACTATAAATTAAACTTAATCTAACAGGGTAGGTTAAGGTGTAAGGGTGTAACGAAACAAATAGTTGGTGTAATTCCTAAAGGATTGGCTCTATAGGTTGTTCTAGTGGATCATCACTCTAAAGATGAGACTGGAAAAGGGTTTAAACTGGAGGTTAACTAACCGTTGTAGTTAGTTAATAAGCATCATGGAAAGGCGATTTGGGTGTAATCTTAAAAATTTACCAATGTAAACAAGTTACTCTAATAAAATACCATAATACTCATTATTGTGGTCTTGAGTGATATACCAAGCCAAGTTCTAAAGTCTACAACATCACCGGCACACTCATATTTTGTGGAATTTAGGTAAACATTTGGAAACGGAAAGGTTGAATCCTCACAATATCTAACAAGGGTTATTGTGTGCGGGTTATGTAACATGCAATTTCACAAAAGTATGCTTGAAAAGTTTTTTAATTTGAGCATAATTTAAGCATTTTAGTGTGAAAAATAGGACAACTAAACATTCTAATTCCATCCCCCCCCCCACTTGAATTATACAACGTCTCCGTTGTATATATAAAACATTAAAAATACAAGAATTTAAAAGGAATTAGAATGAGAAAATCCCCTGATATTTGCTCAGTAGATTCTTCAAGTTGTGTTTATGAGCAAGATTGTGTGTTAAACAGTCGTCTTGAGGTTTCAAGACTCCAACACTTCAAGATCTCCAGATTTGTAAATTCTCCAACAATATTCGTCGATATTTCTTTCACGAGGTCCTGTATAAAATAGGAAAAACATGTGCATTTCTATCTTGGTACCTACGGTTAATTTAAACTAAACTAAACAAACTAAATACGAGTCAGTCTGGTGGATACGTCGTATCAAATTAATGAATACGCCGTATTCCAGAACTGACAATAATGTTTTTAAAGTGCATAAAAAGTAAAGACTGATAACGTCCAGACAATCAATACGCCGTATGGTATGGGGCGGATACGTTGTATTGATGTCTGGGAAGACAGACTCGATAACAAAATTAAATAATAATCCGGGTTGTCTCCCAAAAAGCACTTTTGTTTACAGCGAAGTCTTTAAGTTAGACTTGTCTTCAGCTTCTCTTCTACTCGGCTCTAGTCACCATCCATCCTTCGTCCATTTTCTGAAAGATTTCTTGGTAAACTCGGCACGCCTCTTTTCTTGCGATCGTAAGATCATTGTATTCATCTTCTTTTATAGCAACATACTCTTCATCATTATTGAACGAATATTTGATCATCATATATCTCCTTATATTGCACATCGGCAGCTCATGCACTTCACATTATTCTTCACTGTTATTATCTTCATGATTTGTCTCATAAGCGTCATTGTAGTTTGCATTTATGTTCCATCGTCTCATCTGTTCATAACGTGACTCATCATCATCTTCTTTGATAAATCCTTCTATGATAGCTTTATTTCTTAAAGCCTCATCTTTAAGTTCACTATCTTCCAAAGCCTCGTACCATTCGTGATCCTGATAATGTAGTTGGTTTTCAATAATGTAAGTTCCGGGTAAGTTTCCTCCATTAAAGTATCCATCATCCATCCAACTATATGTTGGCCATTCTAAACATCCAGTCTTATAGTTGAAAGGCTTACAAGTATGTTTAACTAGTGTGGGTTTGGTCCAAACTCCAGCGTTAGTCCATGGCTTCTCATCTACCGATGGTACATCCTTGTTCCATTCATAGATCCAATCATCCTTGTAATTTTCATAGGTATTGAATCAATGTCCTTAGTAAGTAAGTCTGGATTAGTCGATTGGGAAACAACCAGGAATGTAGATCGAATCAATCATTTTAAGTACCATAGCAATGTGGTGTATCACGTCTTCGTCAATCCATCCGTGGTATGAATTCACTTGCAATTCCTCCAAAAATTCCTTGCTGAGTTCAATGTTAATATCGTTACTGGTAATAGAAAGATGTGATTCAGTCTGAGCCTTTTCCATGTATTTTTCTGAAATTAGTTCTGCCATGACTTCTTATGGTTTCTTCTTCAGTCTACTAGCTCTGATAAGTACTTCCTGTAACATAGGTAAAAATATCAGCAGGATTTGCTCTAAAGAAAGATAGAAATTTTTTTAGCACGAAAATCAAATAGGAAAACCAAGATTTCTGTTTCTGTTCCAGATGATCGATACGCCGTATCCAGTGGGAGTGGATACGCCATATTAATCAGTTTGAATGAATACGCTGTATTGGACAGAAAGTTTGATACGCCGTATCCGATGGAAGTGGATACGCCGTATTCAGCTATTGACCAGAACAGTGTATTAAGAAAAACAATTAAATACGCAAACAATTAAACACACATAAATACAAGCAAACAATTAAAGACAAATATACAAACTATACATAATATACAAGAATATACACTAATCTAATTAACACTACTCCTAAGGGTTAGATCTAATCTAATGTTAAAAACCAAAATATCAAATAAAAATCAAGATTAATTTTCACTCCCCGGCAACGGCGCCAAAAACTTGATGTGGTCGTTGTGTGGTGTATATTTAAGATGTTTCAAGTTTTAAATTTATATTTTGCCGACTTAACCAAAAATGACACTTTAACGGGCAGTGTACCCGGTCGGTGGTAGATTCGTGGTAAGTAGGGTGTCGAACACTTGAATGTGCAGGTTAAATCTCTAAATTTATTATACTTTTGGTTATCTATATCTTATGTTAATCTATCTAAGTCGATACCTATGATAAACCTATGTCAGTTCTAATTCTATTTTCTTAACAGGTAAAAAAGGGGGTTTCAGCCTGAGAGACTGGCCACAGGGTTGGTCGGTAAACTACAAATAATTAATACACTTTAACCCACGCAAGCTAATTAAAAAAGTAAAGAGCGGTCAAGCCTTTTTTATAAGAAAACTGTATTATCCTTTATTTAATTCCTATTAGAACGTTGTTAGTTTTTTATTTAGTGCAAGTGATTTTTCTTTGAGGTGTCATATATTCTTAAGACTTAGCGGGACTTCTTCTAAGACTAGGGACACCATAATTCTGTCACAATTATATCACGTCCGATAAAGCATCCTTATATGAGATTACTAATCTAGCTTAGGATTAAGCAATTGGTGATCTTGTTAAACCCTAGCTCATAGAGACTTTACCCACTTACTGCTTAATGGCAATTTATACACTAGTAGTCCACTTGTTCAACTATCCAATAGAATCAGAACGTTATTTTGTTGATATTAATCTAGGTTTACCTTCTAGTCAAACACGTTCAAATAAACATTGCAATATCCAATTCTAACTAGTTAAGCTTATAAGTGTATCCTAGACATAGATTTAGAAGGACAATACTTGTGATCCTATGATTCTAGATTATAAATACTATTATGGAGAGTATCCAGGACTCTAGATTCACTTGTTATTGTCCTCATATCACTAGATCCAGTTGAATGATAGGTCGGCATACGGAAGCACGAAACAAGTATAAATTGATAAAACAAGACAAGCATACAACGTTAAATTAAGAAATCGAGTATAAAACAATACCAAACATTCTAATCTTCATTAATACATGGCTAATACCCGAGGTATTAGACTTCAAACGTCATAATATATACAAGAGCAATTTATTTAGCCACGGTAAACTATAACCGAGTTATGAATGATACTAAACACTGAAACGCATTACTAAAGGTTATGGAATTACACGTTGTCTCCTATGAAATTGATAACGTTACTTGACCTCTTCTGCTCTTTTTCTCCTCTGAAAATCGACTTTTGTGGTTTAGGTATCGAGAATATAATTTAGCACACTTAAAACTCATTTTTGAGTTTTGTATTTATAGGGTCTGGAAGTCGGTTCGATACGGCGTATCCAATGGGTTGGATACGGCGTATTGGAGTTTCTTGGAGTAGGGACCACGTTTGATATCTTCCAGAATATTCACATACTATATCTTCAATACGGCGTATTGAGTTCTTCTGGATATGGCGTATTAAGCTTCATTCCTTTGTGGTTTTTAGTGAGTGCAGGCACGGATATGCCGTATTATACGGCGTATTGGTCTTCAGAATAGTAATCTTCATTTAAGCTCCAGAATGCGCGCCTTTTGCTATCTTTCACCAAATACTCCATAATTACTGCAATTCTCAAATATAAACGATTAAGTAACAATTCTTTGCAATAACTATACAAAATGGGTTAATAACATAGGATAAATGATGCTATAAAATAGATGTTATTTGATGTCGTCACATTGACAGGATTCACATTACTCGGCACGCCTCTACAATCCTCTTTGCCAATGACCCTACAGTTTAAAGTTGAAGCATGTGTGATAGGCCCTTCGGGTGCATGGTAGGAGTTGCAGGTGGTACACTTGGGCCAAGAAACCCCCCCCCCACAAACACAACAACCAAAAAACCCCCCCCCCCCCCCCCCCCCCCCCCAAAAACAACACACAAAAAAACCCACCAAAAAAACAAAAAAAAAAAAAAAAAACTACCGTATTCACTCTTTTACTACAGGGTTTGCGTAGTAGCAAAAGCATTTCCCCAGTCCTAGTCTCTTTTATCATCCTACCTTTCTCATCCTTAGCTAGTTCCCACATTTCCTCTTTTCTCAACCTTCTTAATTGATCAATTTCTCACAGCCTCATCGGTCAGTGCACCAGAAATCTGCACAACCTTCTGTATAGTCTTTGGCTCCATTGCTGCCACCATCCCACATATTTGTGGAGCAAGGCCATACACATACCTCTCAATTATCCTACTTTCTGGAGTTACCAAATGTGGAGCTAACCTAGCCAAATCATGAAACCTATCAGTATACGCAGCATGGCCATCCCCGACCATGGCGTGATTCCACAACTCAGATTCTAACTTTTGCATCTCATGACTAAGACAAAACTCTTCTATCATCATAAACTTAAAGTCATTCCATGACATACTAACAGCAACTTCCCAGCTTAGCGTGCAGATTTGAGAGTTCCACCACTTAAAGCCTTACCCACAAATGAACCAGCAGTGTATTTCACTCTTTGGGCAACACTATAACCACTCATATCTTGCACAGACTCCATTTTCTCAATCCAACAAGTAAGAACTACAACACCTCCCTTACCATCATATTCCTTAGGGTTACAAGCTAAGAACTCCTTATATGAACAACCTACCCGGTTGCTATTTACTAACACATTGCAAACGTTCTCCTGAACGTTCTCATTAACCACATTAACATTCTAATTTCCAACATTTCCTTGGTTACCAACCTGAGCTAGCATGGCGGGTAAGAGGTTCTGCAATTGTTGGGCAATGATCGTTGAGAAGTTGGGTGCTTCTCCTATACCTCTATTGACTCCCTCTATATTCCTATTGACTCCCTCTACGCCCCTATTAGCTCTTAAACCCTGGTCATTTCCTTGACCATTCAAATCATCAACACGCTCATCATTACCTTCCCTAGGTCTTCTACCCCTTCTACCTCTACCAACCCGTACACCCGTTCCCCCTCCTAATGATTTGGCAATAGGCCGGCCAGCACTTCAGGTCCTCATCCTTGGCGGCATTATCTATACGATGGAGAACATAGGAAACGTTAGGTAGGCAGGAGACTCGCATATATATAGAATATCTTACTATATATATACAGATACACACATAACACACCTTACGGTGTCAATATTGATTTGTGTGAACGACATTACTAAGTATGAGTGAGTTGTGATATGCTTATAACTACGTTGGCTACCGTACTTATATTCGCATCCTTTCCTAGTCATACTCAATATTGAGCTCACACATTTCAATGACTGACATAACTAAAGCACCAAGCCGCGAACACGCGAAAGCAAACAAAAGCGGAACACCGCACACATAGATCCTATACGCAACTAAATGACGGATCTTGTAACATTCCGTAATTTTAGGTCATTTTTGACGTCATCTATTTTACGAGTTATATTTTTTTTTCTTTTTTTTTCTCGTACGCTTTCGCTTTTAATATTAAGTATCAGGTTAAATCGCGTAAACTAAAAATCAATGATTAATGTAAACGGACACCAAACGAATTAAAGTATTCGTCAAGCAA
>BQNB010090384.1:11629-27159 GCA_026074375.1 Tanacetum coccineum | reverse complement strand
CTATAAGATATGGGAAGTGTAACAAGGTTGGGCATTTGACCCGGGAATGTAAGGCCATAAATTCCACTACTTCCAATTAGAGGTGTCAAGTAATAAATCAGAGAGTTGTAACTTGTTTCGAGTGTGGAAGGCAAGGACACTACAGGAGTGATTGCCCAAAGCTGAAAGATCATAACCGTGGAAACAAAACTAGAAACAAAAATGGGATTGGTAAAGCAAGAGGAAAAGCATATGTGCTAGGTGGAGGAGACGCTAGCCCCGACTCAAACGTGGTCACAGGTACGTTTCTTCTCAACAACCATTATGCTTTTGTATTATTTGATTCGGGTGCCGATCGAAGTTTTGTGTCGACTACTTTTAGTATCTTACTTGATATAATCCCCAATACTTTAGACGTTAGCTATGCTATCGAATTAGCCGACGGGAGAATTTCTAAAACTAATACCGTACTTAGAGGCTGTACGTTAGGATTATTAGGTCACCCATTCAATATTGACCTAATGGCAATAGAACTTGGTAGTTTTGACGTCGTCGTTGGCATGGATTGGTTAGCGAACCATGATGAGGTAATCGTGTGTGATGAAAAGATTGTGCGGATTCCCTATGGATATGAAGTTTTGTGAGTTCAAGGTGATAGAAGTAGAAAAGGAAAGAAGTCGAGGTTGAGCATTATATCATGCACCAAGACTCAACAATATATTAAGAAAGGTTGCCTAATTTTTTTGGCACAAGTTATGAGGAAGGAAACCAAAGACAAGTCGGAGGAGAAGCGACTTGAGGATGTGCCGACTGTACGGGACTTTTCGGAGATATTCCCAGAATATTTGATTGGATTACCACCAACACGACAAGTTGAATTCCAAATCAACTTAGTCCTCGGTGCTGCTCCTGTGGCACGAGCCCTGTATAGATTAGCACCGTCGGAACTGCAAGAATTGTCTACTCAACTACAAGAACTTTCTGACAAAGGGTTTATAAGATGGAGTTCCTCACCCTGGGGAGCCCCAGTCTTGTTTATCCAAAAGAAAAATGGATCTTTTCGTATGTGTATCAATTACCGTGAACTAAACAAGCAGACTATGAAGAATCGATATCCACTTCCGAGAATTAATGACTTATTTGATCAGTTGCAAGGATCAAGTGTTTACTCGAAGATCGAGTTGAGGTCTGGTTATCACCAACTCAGAGTTCGTGATGAGGACATTCCAATGAACGGCGTTTAGGACTCGCTATGGCCACTACGAGTTCCAAGTAATGCCTTTTGGACTGACAAACGCACCGGCGGTATTCATAGACTTGATGAATAGGGTGTGCAAACCTTACTTAGATAAAATTTTGATCGTTTTTATCGATGACATCTTGATTTACTCCAAGAACATGGAAGAGCATGCAGAACATCTTAAGTTAATTTTGGAGTTGCTTAAGAAGGAAGAACTGTACGCCAAGTTTTCAAAGTGTGAATTTTGGCTGTCAAAGGCACGATTCCTTGGTCATGTGATTGATAGAGAAGGCATTCACGTGGACCCAACTAAGATTAATTCAATCAAGGATTGGGCATCACCCAAGACTCTGACAGAAATTTGTC
Organism: Tanacetum coccineum; assembly: GCA_026074375.1. Classification (NCBI taxonomy): domain Eukaryota; kingdom Viridiplantae; phylum Streptophyta; class Magnoliopsida; order Asterales; family Asteraceae; genus Tanacetum; species Tanacetum coccineum. Next base: position 25,574 of record BQNB010090384.1, on the reverse strand, counting down.
AATTCCTACGTCTTGCCGGCTATTACCGACGATTTATCAAAGGTTTCTCGAAGATTGCCAAACCTATAATGAAGTTGAGTCAGAAGAACGTGAAGTTCGAGTGGACTAAAAAGGCAGAAGCTGCATTCCAACTACTGAAGCAGAAATTTTGTAGTGCACCGATCTTAGCTTTACCCGAAGGTAGTGAAAACTTCGTGGTTTACTGTGATGCTTCTCACAAGGGGTTGGGCGCGGTTCTTATGAAAAAGGAGAAAGTCATAGCCTACGCATCACGCCAACTTAAGATTCACAAGAAGAATTACACTACACATGACTTAGAACTTGGAGCGGTGGTGTTTGTTCTCAAAATGTGGAGACATTATTTGTACGACACGAAGTGCGTTGTGTTCACTAATCATAAGAGCTTGCAACATATTCTTGATCAGAAATAGTTGAACATGTGACAACGTAGATGGTTGGAATTGTTGAGTGACTACGACTATGAAATTCGTTATCATTCGGGAAAGGCAAACGTGGTGGCGGATGCCTTGAGCGGAAAGGAACGGAATAAGCCACTACGAGTTTGAGCCATGGTTTTGACGACTGGTCTGAACCTTCCCGTGCAAATTTTAAACGCTCAAGTTGAGGCAAGAAAGGAAGAGAATTACGGAACCAAAGATTTGGGTGGTATGATTAAGAATCTGGAGCCCCGTGCTGATGGAACGTTATGTTTGAGGAATAAAAGTTGGATACCCTGTTTTGGTGACTTGAGAACTCTGATTATGCACGAGTCGCATAAGTCAAAGTATTCGATCCATCTTGGATCGGACAAGATGTACCAAGATTTTGAAGAAACTATATTCTATATTGGTGGCCAAATATGAAAGCTAAGATTGCCACCTATGTCAGTAAGTGTCTGACTTGTGCAAAAGTTAAGGCCGAATGCTAAAAAACATCCGGTTTGTTGGTTTAACCTGTGATCCTGGTATGGAAGTGGGAGAACACTACAATAGATTTCGTTACAAAGTTGCCAAAGACGTCGACGGTCTCAAGATGCAATTTGTGTAATTGTTTGACCAACTTCACCAAGTCTGATCATTTCTTATCAAATGAAGGAAAACTGAACTGATGGAAAAGTTAACGAGACAATACTCGAAGGAAGTAATCTCAAGACATGGTGTTTTTGAGCAGTTTTGATTATTTCTGATCGAGATAGTAAGTTTACATCTCATTTCTGGCAATCGTTGAACAAAGCTCTAGGTACTCAATTGGATATGAGTACGGCTTATCACCACAGCGGGAAGGTCATCGGTGATGAGAACCCTCCAAACTTGAAAGGCCATGTTGTGTGCTTGTGTGATTCATTTTGGGAAAGGTTGGGATAAACACCTACCTTTGGTGGAGTTTTCCTACAACAACAGTTAACATACGAGTATTAAAGCTGCACCATTTGAAGCACTGTACGGCCAAAATGTGATCCTTTTTTTTTTTTTTTGTTTTGCCTGTCTGACTTGGGCTGGGTTGGAGATGTAGCATTACTGGCTTGAGATTATTCATGAAACCACGGAAAAGATCATCCAAATAAGAAGCGTATTCAAGCGGCACGTGATAGACAAAAGAGCTACGTCGATAGGAGACGTAAGCCATTGGAATTTCAAGCTGGAGATAAGGTTATGTTAAAAGTATCGCCATGGAATGGGGATATACGTTTTCGGTTAAAGAATGTGGAATGCTAATCCTCGTTATATTGGACCTTTCAAAATCCTTGCTAAAGTGGGAACGGTTACATATCGACTTGAACTCCCAGAGCAACCAAATGAAGAAAAAGTATCCTCATTTTTTTGCTAACCATGCACCCGCGTCTAAAGATACATCTTAATCTTTGAGGACAAAGCTCTTTTAAAGAGGGAAGGATGTCACACCCGGTAAATTTCAGGTCAAATTTAAACTTTTTCGATCACTATTTTTGACTTTTAGACGTTAAGTTTGAATCTGGCAGTTTACCTGGAAGTTAACCCGCGTAAATCTAAAAAATGTTATTGGACGCGTTCTGACTTTGGATTATGATTAGTCTAGATATTATATGCATTATTGTATCTTTTCTAAGTGTTTCGTAGATTACGATCACTTCCAATACTTATTTTTACGTTTTGGCGTATAATTTACGTTTTTCGTGTTTTTGATCAAACGGAACCTCAGAAACCTGAAATCTCTTCGTGTAAACTTTAGTTATCGTTCATATCGTATTGATAAGTCAAAAATTCTCGTTCATGAAACCCCCTCTATTAAATCGGATGCCTAAACCAAACCAAATAAACCATAAGTAGAGAGAGAGATTAAATCAAAGAATTTTTTTTGAAAGTCTCATGCATGTGTTATGCAAGTGGGACACATGAGGAATATCCATCTCATGCACCCATAACCCATACCTAAGATCAAGACAATGTTTTACTTACACATTTTCTAAGCTTTAACTAGAAATTACAAACCATGATTTGTTATATCATGAACCAATGTCCTAAAAATTGAACATTTGGTCTGTGTGGCTTTGCTTTTTCGAACACGCACACACCACACACACAACTTTGGTGTGAGTTGGTTACTTCCTTGAACATTTTTGTGTTTACTCAAAACCCTAAGTGCTTTGCGGCCTAATAAATACATACACTTATCACAACTTGTAGGGTTTCACTCTTTTTTATAGCCTCAAAAATTTTCATCTCTCTTTTTTTCCTTTTTCGTGGCAACATAAACCCTTTTAGGGGTTTTTATATCTTTTATTTTTTGCATAATATAAGCATAATAGGTTCATTTCTAAGGTTATCTAAGGTGGTTTAAAGTATTGGTTAATTGATTTAAGGGTTTAATTCAAGATCTACAAATTAGGGTTTGGTTATTATTTGGGTTTTTCAAGATCCAAGTCTTCTATCTTCGTCCTTTTGTTTTCTTAAGCTTGTTATTCATTTGTGTAAGCTCATCTTGAAACTTATACTTTCATTCTAATATGATTCTATTTTGCAACCGATCTATGATTCCTATTATGGTTGTTGTGTTGATATTTCAAAAAGAAAAGAAATAATATCTTGTCATCTTTTTAAAAGTAGAAGCAATATGTTTATGACCTTGTGAATCTTGGTGAGGTGAGTTGAAAAGTGAGTTGCAACAATAGAAATGAAGGGATTAGGTTAGTTTTAGGTGTGGTTTTGTTGTGGGTTAGTTGTGAATGGAGTTTAGGCTAGATTATGCACTATTGTGAAGTTTGGTGTGATTTTTGAAAGCGTTTATGAAATACATAGTTGCTGATCCGAAATTGTTTTGAGGTTTTGGTCGACTTAGGAATGTTTTCATTAGGCGTAAAGGTAGTTTTTGGAGAGCTCGTTTCGAGTAGATAGATTTTCATGTATTGTACACTAAAATCGGACTTAAAATGGCCAAGTTATAGCCAAATAAAACTTGAAACATTTTTTGGCAAAATAATTAATATATGTGCTGATGTGAATAGTAAAATGAGTTTTCGGACGCTTTTGGGATGTTTTGAGCTTTTAAAACACTAGCGAAACATATAGTATCACATATATATTGATTAGTATCATTAAAAATGTCGTTAATATATTTTAGGAAAAGCGTTAAGGTTACTAAAAATAGTAAGTTTAGTTAATTTTAGCAAGATAGGCATGGAAGCTAAACGTTTAGGATTATCAAGTGCGTTTAAGGAAATATGGATTAAGCAAATATCGAGGACGGTATTAACGTCCCGAAACTAACAACTTTCCTAAAATAGAAACTTACTAAAATGGTAATTTTTAGTTAAACGCCGAAACTTAACGAAAAACTCTATAATTTTATTTAGTCACGTTTTGTTAATTAAGTCAAAGCACAAACACTCATGGATGACTTTTTCTATTATATATGATTCGTACAAGTTTTGTATACTTTCCGTCTTTCTAAGACGCGTCATTGATTTAGGTCGCAAGTAGAACCTCTTGGAATTATATCTCTTCGTTGATATTTATCTTACCATTTACTAAAGGTGAGTTAATAGCCCCACGTTTTACTATCTTTACTTTACTACTTTGGGGTGAGAAACATTGCTTGTTTTTAAACTATGGACACAGTTATTTACGTTGCCTTTTCCTGATTACGTGTTGCCTAAGTTGTGAATAGACCACTAATGTCCGAACTATCACGAACCGTTAATTTCTTGACCGGAGGACCGGTTAAGTGAGCGCGAATGTTGTAAATAGATCTATTGGGACTAATTATCCCTATCTGGGTAAGTAACGCTTACTAGATTCGGGAGACATGAACAAACGGATATATACCATGTCGGATTTCACTAGGTGATCTTGGTCAGATACCTATAGGGCAATTAGTATCTTGTTTGGCATATAATATGTTGCATCAAATTGAGCCTCGGTGTCATGAGCTTAGCGCAATAGTAAATACTTTTTATGTGAAGTTCTATCTGTTATAAGTGTTACGTGCGTATTGTGAACTTGTGGTCCACTCTTAATACTAAATTCAATCCTATGAATTCACCAACTTTATGTTGACTTTATAGCATGTTTTTCTCAGGTGCTTAGCTGTGGACGTCTTTGCTAGCTTTATGGTGCTGCCTTGCATTGGACTGATTTTCAAGAAATATTATCTACCATTTAAACATCGTTGTCAAACTTTAAAACTTTTAATCGCTTCCGCATATTATCTTTGAACCTATGTAAAACTTTAACTATTTTTATTAATCAACGATGTTGGATTTTTAAACGTACCTTTAGAGGTCATTCTTTGTATCTTGTGTGATGTATATTATGACGTCACGCCCCCGGACACGTGTTTCCGTCCAGGCCGCGTTTAGGGGTGTGACATACATACACACTTGATTCACATGTATATGCACACATGATCCACATGAAATTCAGATTTGATTAACTTCTATTTGTGCATCTACACACACGATTCACATGAAATCATATATGTCATCAACTTCTTATTATGTATTCAGCACTAATATTGTTTTTATTATGATTTGTAATCACAGGTACAACTTGTTGCAGAAGGTAGATTGTGCATACTAGCTTCATGTCGATTTCAGTTTCCAATAGTAAAGGAATTGTCCAAAGAAAATTTTGAACCATAATATTTATATTTTCTTTGGAAGATTTAGGAAAAAAAAGAATAGGTAATCAAACGTTCATGTTATTGATTCCATATGTTTTTTAACTGTTTATGCATTTAATTCATGATGAGTTACCTAACTTCACGCATGCATGCATGGATAAATGTTGAAGCAGTCCCAAGGGTTGAAGCAAAACACACACCACGACTGCCATTTGCTACCTCCAGGTATGTTCCAATTACACATGTTTATTTTTTTATGTTTGATTCAATGTATTAACTTTTGACCTTTTTTCAGCGATAGTTCTCTCTGTGCTAAATAAGGAAACTTGATTGTACGATATGCTTCAAAAAGCAAAAATTTCACAAAAAGCTTAAAGAAATTGGAAATGAGCTTAGAGATATAATTAAGGGTATAATCATTAAGAGTTACAACATTGATGCTTGCAATTAACCATTGCCGGAACAATATCGACACATGCTCTTTGTTTGACACATGAATACGAGACATGCCCATGGTGTTTTTTTCCTTTTTTTTGTAAATTAGTTATTTTTGGTATAAATGGTGGTTAATGGGTATGATCAATGCTAAGTTTTGTAACCATCGACATTTAATTGTGTGTAAATGCCTTTATAGTTTCAGTTATAAAAAATCAAAAGCCTCTTATGATCAATGCTATTTATGATGGAGTTACAACTTTTATGATCAATGTTGTTTATGATGGAGTTACAACTCTTATGATCAATGTTATTTATGATGTAGTTACAACTCTTATGATCAATGCTATTTATAATAGAGTTACAATGCTATATACTTGGGTTAAAATGACAAAGTGACAAATTTTCCAGATCTGGATTGATCCTTACAGAACAAGATTCGTGCATCGCACCAACCCCGACTTCAATAACAAGTTCGATGCTTAACATAGGTAAAACTTTAATTTTGTGTTGATACATTTACAAATGATAACACGTACATAGATACATCACAAGAAAAAAAACACAAATCCATGCTAATCGAATTATTTAAAAACTATACACCGCATCAACTTGGCGTGGATAATCGTCTATTAAATATAACACTCAAATTTATTATTATTACAGTTTTAAATGACTAATTCAACTTAAAACGATGCTATGAGAAAACAATGCAACCATGCCATTAAAGTAAATTGCAATAATGCAACCATGCCATCGAAAAAATTATCCGCCGTCAAAATTTGATCAAAACTAGAAATCCCGTTGCTATGCGCGGGCACTCGTCTAGTAACAATCAAATAAGTTTTGTCGGTCTAACTCAACGTGATCAAAATTTTCACGTATAAGAAACTATTATTTGTTACGACAAGTTAACAAAATCGGCTTACATGTTTAGTAGATTGGTCTACACAATAGCTCCACCTAAACTCTAGAAATGAACAATATAGTCATAATGGCGTGCATCGCACGGGTCCGCTTGACTATATAATTATGGATACTATAACGAGACGCTTAACATCTCAGTATCAAAAGTAGCAACACATGCGGACATTATTTACGAAAATGTTAATGGTTTAATAAGTATCGTCACTTTTATAATTTTATGGGCTTTGAGATTTTTTGTCCTGAAGAAAATGTATTACTTTGCCATTTTCTATTTTTATACTTTTAACCCAAAAAAAATTTATAGTGAGAAACCAATATTTATGCCCTTTTGTGTGACCTCGCATAATCAATAGAAAGGAAAAAGTGTATATTTTTAGCTCGAATGCGTTTGTTAATTACAATAACGGGTAAAAAAGTTAAGTTTTAAACATAAGCAAAAGTTTAATTTTTTTATCAAAAAACAAAACCCGTGCATCGCACGGGTCGTAATGCCTCGTATAAAATCTTAATGAGATTATAAATTAAATATCATGAAAAGTATTTTATTAGTGATTGATTATATGCTAAGAGTGTCAAATAAAAGAACTAAAATAAGAATCATTACACCAAGTTTAGGAAATAAAAATAAGAGTCAATTCCATGTTTACCAAACCAAGACATCAAAATTCCATATTTTCTCAACACAAGTTTTAAAAGCATTGTATTTGTGCATTAAAAACTTGTATTTTGAAAAAATCTAGAATTTTAATGTATTAGTTGAGTAAATATAAAATTATCACTAAAAATAAACCATACCCTTATCACTTTAAACAAACTAGTAGGGTACCCGCGCGTTGCAGCGGCGGGTACCCTGCAATTAAAATTTGTGAGGAACAATTTTTTTGATCATCATTTTTTGTTACAATAGCTTCATAGATAGTTAGATTTTTATGTTGAATAACTCTATGTATAAGCAACATATTTCATATAACAATGATGTGCAACTCTATGGTGTGTGGCGTTTTGTATTATGCATACAAAATCGCGTTTTGAATTATTCTTTATTTTTTTATCATGAACCAGTTAACCTGGTTTGGCTTGTAGTTTAACCTTGCATCAAGGACCAGTAGTTTCCGCGTTAGTGTTATGAAAAAGCTAAGACACAGTTTTGGCTTGCGGGTTTGACAAATGCTTAGAAGAAAGGTTGTCTAGTATATTGATTAATAGCTTGTTTGATTTGTACCATGTCCTATATTAGTTGTACTTTGGAAGGATAGGGTATTTTAATAATAGCATTAATTATATGTATGTATTAGTGCATTAAATAGTTGTATACATAGCATTAAAACTTGTATTACTTAAAAAGTATATAAGTTTTGTGCATATAAAGATTGTACCATAAGCTTAAAATTTTTGTGTGTATTAAATGAAGAGAGAAGGTTAATTCTTTTTATATGTAGTATAGATATAGATATAGGAGTTGAGTTATTTTGAGGACTATTTTTTCCTCACATACTGAGGGACAGATCTGAGGCGTTGATTACATAGGATTTGATCAAATGATAAAAAAACACGGAGGGGCCAATATTGCCAAATTTTAAAACATAACAGAGGGACTAAAAATGTAAATTTGTAAACCACACAACTACCTCCAATTTCAAGTCAAAAAAAACACACACATGAGACACATTCTCTCTCTCTACACATCAAACCCCAACCAAAAAATCCAAAAATTTGTACAAATTAACCGTGAAAATCACGAAATAAACACAAAAATGCAACAACGAACTAGTAAATCAACCGATCCTGAAAAAAATCAGTTCAAAACGAACCAATTCATAACGCCCGATGATGATACGCTTATACAAATCTGTTAATTTGTTATTATTTAAGTATTTTTTGTGATATTCTTGGATTTTCTTTATGTTTTTATGATATTTGTGAATTCTTTTTTTGATTTTATTCATTCTATTGAGTGTTGAGTGTTCTTTTGTATGCTCACTTAATTTTAAATGAACGACCTTGAACAAGCCTTGTTAGTGCCTATTAAGTGTTTGTATAAAGTCCTCTACATGCTAATTCTAAAGTTTCATTTGTGTTTATGGAGAGGACGCCATATGTTTGATGAATTTCCAGGTGTTTTGTCTTGAAGGTTTTGATTAATGAGGTATTACAAGTGTATTATCCATGTTTTAGCTGATACACTCGTGCTCGAGAAGCCGAGAGCCATTTTATTGATTAAACTTGTTGACCGTGTTGCAGGATTGGAGTCGTAGGAGAGATGCGTTTGTATTCGGAGACAAGTTGTAAGCTTCATGTTCCACAGTTATGATTCTAATCTTCTTGGCCAAGCTAATATGTGTTTCCTACTATGATAACTTAGGTTAGTTTTATGATCTTATAACCTCTTTCCTAGTGCTTGATCTCTTTTTAATGCATCCGGATGGTCAACATGTACATTTTTAATCGTGGATAGAAAAGGGGTTATGGTTCTTGAACCTATTTACTAGTCAATCGGGATATGTGAATTTTACATAACAGATATCCAATTCAAAGCCATTGAGATAACTGAATTATATTAGTCAAATTATGCGCAATCAGTTCTTGAATTCCTCAAACGTCACATGAGTAACAGAAGGATGTTGCTTTATGTTCAGCATTATGTCGAAAGTTGTACACAAGTTTTACTTTTTTGACATTACTCTACTCTTTTAGATCTAATTACCATTATTTCTGTCTTAGATAAGGGTAGCTGAAAGGGAATCGAGTTAAATGGGTGAAAGTATCCCAAAGTCTATCTGTAACGCAATAACACCTCGCAAAACCTTTTAATACAAAATTTAGACCGTTACTTGAACATTTTATTTTGGTCAACCCAACCATTATAAAAATTACCCAAATTTCCTGAGGTTTTTGCCACCTCTATGCCTTGGCTTTACACATTTGAATGGTCATCAAATCTATCTCTGCTAACTCAATAAGATTGCAATCTGTATTGGCCAAAGGGAGTAGTTAGTACTCAAGTTTAGCAGTATAAACAAGTCAGGCTTCCTGGTGTGATGCAGAATCTGCACGATGACATTAGCTTAAAATATTGTATACCTAGTTGGCAAAACATTGACCTTTTTGGAGAAAGCAATAGACTTGCAATCTTGCATTAATTCTAATATAATTGCAAGCACACGTTTACAAACATTTGAACTATGATTATGTGCATTTGGATATAATATGTTTCGGTCTTATACTCTTATCTGCCTTCTTTGGTAAGAGGAACTCCTTATCTTCCTTTTTTAACTTAGTATGTTTGCATGGCTACATGCTTGGACTAATATCTCTAATTTTAGGAAATAGTAGATGAAGATGACAGTCATCTGAAAGAATTAAAAAGTCAATGGGGCGAGGAAGCATGCAAAGGTTGCAGTCAACGCATTGTTGGAATTAAACGAGTATAACCCAAGTGGGAGATACTTAGTATCAAAGCTTTGGAACTTCAAGGAGCGTAGAAAAGCTACCCTTAAGGAGGTTGTAAACTGTTTAATCAACCAACTGAAGGCTATGAAGTCTCTTAAACGTAGAAGGGATGGTCAACACAGTGAATGACCAAATTGAGTCATGTTCATTGCTTTTAAGCAACTCGGTTAGTATGTACTCAAAACTAACAAATGTTGTAACTTCAATGTTGTATGCTTTCGGTCAAAAAAGAAAGAGTAGTGAGCCAATGTTATTAGATTTAAGAAAGTTGCAGAGCAGTTGATTGTTTGACTGAATGATTTATTGCAAGTCCTTATTTCTTAGCAATGTTGGTCCTGGATATAAGAATCTGGATCTCATTTACATAGGAAGCAAAGACAGACAAGGACCCACAAGTTGAAAAATGGAGATATCTCATCACCCTTGTATATTTATTGTAGCATTTGATGAAGTTTTCGTGTTAAAATTACTAATCTTTTTTGTTATCATAGTTGTATATGAAGCAAACTCAACATATATGTTTTTGACTATTTTAGAAACTATAATTAGCTCTAGGTAGGAATCCTAATGTTATTTTTTTGAACTTGGAATCCTATTATTACACATTCTAATGACTATTGCATACGTATACGTTTGGAATCCTTATATTTTTTTAAAGCTTTTTTGATTCTGCTTTGTATCATATGTGTAGTATGACATGTGATATTTTAAGTTCATGATAGTGTTATTTACTTAATAGTTACGCTATCTAGTTTAATTTTGCTTGAACTGCAATTGGATTGATGTGTTTTTTTGATGTGATCGCTTCATAATAAAGTTGTATCAGATATTTTAGTTGATGATAGTTTACAATGCTTATTAGTTATGCTTTATTATATGACATGTTCAATATCACTTGTGATATTTCAGAAACAAACAAGTATGCTTTTTAACTTTTAATATGACCTATAATATTTTATCGCTTTGTATATTTTTTGTATATATTATCACTTATGTGTTTTTAATATTTTTATACCTTTCAGATAAAAGATTTTTGTGTCTTTCACCGCAATAGACAAGTACAATATATATTTTACTATCAGTTCATGGTTACTTAAGAATGAAACTTTGCTAAAAAGTTTTGTGTTATTTTTGAAATTTTTAACATGTAATCAATGTTATCTATCACTTGTGATATAATACTTTTAGTAAGAATAAAAGAGTTAAGCCTCTTTAGGCGAATTATTACTTTGCTCAAGTTTCTATTTTCATAGTTTGCTTTCTTTTTATTCATTTTGGTTTTTATAACTGACACTTGTTTATCTCTTGTGATATAACACTTTATCTCTTGTGATATAACACTTTATCTCTAGTGATATAACACTGTAAAGAAGATAAAGAGTATTTAAATTGTCGTTTTTAGTTACTTAAGAGTAATATCTCTTGTGATAAAGCAATATAATGTGACACTAATTCTGGTATTCTATATATGAGTTAGTTGCCAATTATGCTTTCGAAACCTTTATTAACTAAGATTCTCCCGTGACTTACCATTGATTACCTCTGAGATTGTAATATCACCGGTGATAAATATAACTTTTATTAACTAAAAGTCACCTGTGGTTTAACACTGATTACCTAAGATTGTAATATCATCGGTGATAAATTTAACATTTATCAACTAAGATTCACATGTGGGCATGTGGCTAAACATTTATTCCAATGACATTGTAATATCACAAGTGATAAATAAATGTAAACCTTTATATATTAAGATTCACTCGTGGCTTAACACTTATCACCCGTGTGATTGTAATATCATCGGTGATAAATAAAACATTTATCAACTAAGATTCACCTGTGGATTAACACTTGCTACCCTGACATTGCTTAATCTCTTCCTCGTCCGGATGTAACTTCATTTTTGAATGTAACTGGAAAAAGTGCAAGCTAACTGTTGTAGACAATGATGTTGACTATATGAATGATGACTCTTTTTTGTCATTTTATATATAACCAAACATGAATGATGACTATATGAATGATGACTATTTTTCGATTAAATATATATAACCACACATGAATTATGTCTACTTTTGGTTATTTTATTACTTTATCACTTGTGATATTACTCATTTATAGAATACTAGAATTAATATTACATTCCATTGCTTTATCATCTGTGATATTACCTCATATGTAGAATATCAAAATTAGTCACGTTATATTGATTTACCAAAAAATAACAAAATATCGCAAGTGATATAAACAACAAAATAAAAACCAACGGTTGCATCACTTATAATAGAATATCACAAGTGATACTAGATACAATAAAAGTATGAAAGACCCTAAACCCCTAACCACTAGGTATAATATCACGTGTTATATATACATAAACTTTAAAATATATACCAAAAATCCTAAACGCCTAACCACTAAACCCTATACCAAAAACCCTAACCACCAAAACCTATATCAAAGACCCTAAACCTCTAACCACTAGCTATAATATTACAAGTGATATATACATAAATTTAAAATATACGGCAACAACCCTAAACACCTAACCATTAAACCCTATACAAAAAAACCCTAAACCCCTAACCACTAAACCCTATACCAAAAACCTTAAGCCCCACTCCCTAACCACTAAACCCTATACCAAAAATCCTAAACCTCTCACCACTAAACCCTACGTAAAAAACCCTAAACTTCTAACCACTAGGTATAATATCATAAGTGATATACACATAAACTTTAAAATCTATACCAAAAACCCTAAACCCATAACCACTAAACCCTATACCAAAAACCCTAGACCCTTAACCACTAGGTATAATATCACCAGTGATATATATATATAAACTTAAAAACCTATACTAACAATCCTAAACCCCTAACCACTAAACACTAAACCCTAAACCCTAAACCCCTAACCACTAAACCCTATATAAAAACCCTAAACACCTAACCACTAAATTCTATACCAAAAACCTAAACCCCTAACCACTAAACCCTATACCAAAAACCCCAAACACCTAACTACTAAAACCTATACCAAAAATCTTAAACCCCTAACCACTAGGTATAATATCACAAGTGATATATACTTAAACTTTAAAATCTATACCAAAAACCCCAAACCCCTAACCACTAAACTCTATATCAAAAACTTAAAACCTCTAACCAATAGGTATAATATCACAAGTGATATATACATAAATTTTAAAAGCTATACCAAAAACCCCAAACCCCTAACCACTAAACCCTATACCAAAAATCCTAAACTCCTAACCACTAGTTATAATATATCAAAAATTATATATACATGAGTTTTTTTACCACATATGATATTCTAAGACTATTTGAAAACAATATTAGCCTTCAGACTTGCCAAATCTGCCTTCGAATTCGCCCTAATATTGTAATATCACTAGTGATAAAAAATAATAATAAAATCTCATGTGCTAAAACAATATAATGTGACATTAGTTATGGTATTTCGCATATGATTAATATCACAGGTGATAAAACAATATAATGTGACACCAAGTGTGGTTATTTTTGAAATTGTTAACATGTAATCAATGTTATATATCACTTGTGATATTATATTGTTAGTAGGATTTAAAGGGTTAAGCCTCTTTAGTTGAATTCTCATTTTGCTAAAAAGCAATGCAAACACTTGTTTGATTTTAACACTACGTCAATTTTCTATTTTTATAGTTTGTTTCCTTTTTATTCATTTTGGTATTTGTAAGTGACAGTTATTTATCTTTTGTGATATAACACTGTAAAGAAGATGGAGAGTATTTAAACTGGTGTTCTTAGTCACTTAAGAGTAATATCTCATGTTATAAACCAATATAATGTGACACTAATTCTGGTATTATCCATGTGAGTAATATCACATGTGATAAAGCTATATAATGTAACGCTAATTCTTGTATTTTACATATGAGTAATATCACAGTTGATAAAGCTATTAAATTAACAAAAGTAGACATCATTCATGTCTGGCTATATCACATGAGATTATTTTAGAGTGACTAGT